>JAQGEP010000342.1:0-36630 GCA_028476805.1 Acrocalymma vagum
GTGAGTATATACCCGTGGGTCACGGGACCTGGCTAGGCCCGAATAGGTGCCGCGCACTTCCCGTAGGGGTCCCGGATCATAACAGGTGTGACACGTAGGCCTTATTTCTCTCTAGCTAGACGTAGTCCTATTAAAGCTTAATATATAGCTACGTACGCTAACTCTACTAGCTCTTATAGAAGCTCTCTAGTAAGCTTATACGCTAAGTAATATATATAAGCTTAAAGCTTAGTTAACGCTAATTTATAATTACGTATACTAGTATAAGAGCTCGTTACTAGCTTTAATTATTAAAGTAATTAACTAGCTTAAAAAGAGCGTAAAAGTAATAATACTATTAGCTAAGCTAATACGCGATTAAATTACTAGCCTTAAGAGAGCTAATAAGGTAGCGTTAGCGCGTAAATAATATAGAAAAAAGTAAATATAAAAGTAAGGAGTATTAATAAAGGGAGCTAGTAAGAATTTACTTACTTAATATAAGGCTAACTAGTAGATTACTTATAAGGAGCGTTAGAGAGGAGAGCGATTAGGTATTAGCTACTAGGCTCTAGCGCGCTATACGAGATATAGAGAGACTAGTTATAACTCGCGTACGTATAAAAAATATACTTTAGATACTACTTAATCTACTCCGTTAATATCTATATATTATTTTATTGCGTTGTTGACTTATACAGCTTTAAAGGCGCAGAAAGTTGGGGGAGTGGCCGACTCGCTTGTATGGCCGACTCGCTTGTAAAACACGTTAGTTCTAGTAATTAAACTCTTTTAGTTATATAATAATTATTCTTTAAATTACTATCTAAAAATATATATAGTAGTACCAGTTACTAGAGTATCTATCTTACTATTAGCCACTACTCACCTTACTGTCTACGGACTGGCCCTGTTACCCCACGACATTACACTGCTTTAAAATATGTTCTATCTTTTACGTGGTGTGGTGTAGCCGCAGGTGAACGTGTATATCATGTAATAGCCATATTCGATCAGTCACGTGACTAATTAAATGTAGGGCTTATATATTAAAGGCAGATAGGCTAGGGAACACTAATAAGGCATCTTAATAGTAAGTAGAGATAGTTATATAATATTAATCTAGTTATTAGGTAAATATCGAATGTACTCCGCTTCCATTCGTGCAATCGATGGCTATTCATGCTCGCTCTCTTCCTATCCTTCGACTACGGGTTAATACGATTACCTACACCCCGTACTACACTAACTATACTGTAGTGTAGTACAAAGGATCTATAGACATGGAGGAAAAAGGTCATATGAAGGGAAAGGTCAGGTGACCTTGGGCAAAAAGGGTTTCTCTGCTCGATTCTCTGCCTATCTACTGACTGCGAGTTGCAAAATCAAACACCCCGAATAACACCATAAGACTAATACATATTTTCTCTCTTTCTAAGAGGTTACTCAGGGGAATTTAGAAGACTCGACTAGAAGCGGTATTTAGCTATAATAAGAAGTCCTTAATACATGCTTACCCTAAATATTTACATTTTAACTCGTCTAATTTGGAACTATTTATCTTCTAGCGTGCCGGGGTCTAAATTATTACGCTTAACTAGCAACAATATAATATTAGAATAATACTAAATAACGCTATGTTCGCCAGCTACGTAGGTTATGTTCTAAAAATAGAAGGTTACCATAGTTTAAGCAACTTTTTATTTTAATAGATAGTAAGCCCTTATTATAATTTTAATCTGTCGATTAAGTTCTTCGCTAGCTAATATTCCGCTGCTACTAGAAAGGGACGATTCTAGGTATTTTAAATTTGTTAAGATTGGCTTATACACCTAGAATTTAAAAAGAAGAGAATTTAAAGCCTATCCCTGGTAGCGGTAGGGCGAGGAGGGGTGGCAGGACAAATGGTAGAGAATATAAGCGAAAAACGAAGACGAGTAGTGTAGTGTAGTACAAAGGGTGTTTGGACAGGGTTTCTACTCGCAATCGGAAACCCAGAGAGAGGGAGAGATCACGACCACTAATGCCCCAGACAGACAGACAGACAGTAGTTACTAAGAATCAAGTAGTTAATAAGCAGATATTCGATCGCCGTTCGTAATATTTCCAATCACGCCGTGGTTTTCTCCGCTCGATTCTCTGCCTATCCACCGACTGCGGGTTGCACAATCGAACGCCCAAACAACACTACAGTAGTATAATACATCTCAATTTTCGCAAAAAAGTTAATATATTTTAGAGTGTGCGTAGTGTTATAAAAGAACTCACGTTCGTCAGGTAGGTTATAACTAAACTGGGGAAGCCCTGTTGTCTTTTTTTAAAACTACCCTACTCTTTTTTAAGTTTCGAGGCCAGAGACGGCGACGACCTCGGTGCTTGGGTTTGTTTCCGCCTGGACAGACTCCGAACAGGTTTGCGCATGATACATCTATCCGATGCCTATGGAATGAAAACAAAGGGTGTATTGCTGGTACGGATCAAAAAGACAGTTAGTATTACGCAATGGTGCAGCTACAGTTAATACCAATTGTCAAGTTTAGCAGCGTGGGGGATCATCTACACATAGTCAAATCCAACTCTCTCCCAACTCCTGAACAAACTCAACACCAAATCGGTTCAGCCCAGGCTGCGACCAACGGTACCTCCATAAGATCGGGCCCTAGCGGGTTTCCGCAAGGCACCAGGCATGCGCAGCAATTCCGGTCGACGCGAGGCCGCCTTGGAATGCCTTTAGCAACTTGATTGCCGGCAGTGTCTCTCTTCAGGGATCGCATCTGCCAAATAGAAAAACTAGAATGAGCAGCAAGCGGGCCGTCCGCTGAGATTCCTGCTTCGGAAAAACCCTCGCTTCTCACTGCACCATCATACCTGGATGTCTAAGTACTTCCCTCTAGTCTGTACTTCCAACGACAATCACGGTTATGTTGCCCAATGTACCTCCCGTGACCTGCCTGCGTCGCATCGTGAGTCTCCCTCGTTCTTCTTTTACCCCTCATTCTGACTACCGACATGTGTGCTTCAGAAGCCGCTCTCCTCCATCTCATTGTGCACCACGTGCTGCGCTGCCGAAATGCCCCGAAACAAGCTCGACGGCAATTGCTCTCAAGGGTGGGTCTTGCAGAATCAACATAAGGTACATCCACTACTTCCATTCCCAGCTCTTAACCTTCGCTACTCCCTATGGTACTAACTCTTCTACGCCACCCAGATCCCCTGCGAAGACTGCGCCGTCTTAACTTAATACGACAGCTGTGCAAGATACCCATACCAGTATGTGTAACCAGGTTCACGCTCACGAATCCAAAACAATCATTGCACAATCAAAAGGTTGATTACCAAGCTCTCGTCTCGTCAGCTTATCGCCAGAAAGCTGCGTGAGTAAGTGAGTGCTGGTTAGTGAGGTCAATAGATACGCTTGCATGGCTTATCTCTGCGTCGTACTAGATACCGTACGCTCAATTTCAGTAATGTAAACACCCGCATCAGAATCGACTTGATTGTCATAGAAGTGTTGGGGGTGAGGTCCGTATAGGCAACATTCAAAATGGAGGAAATTAGAGCTGTAGGTGGCTTCGCCTTCCAGCCTCGCAGCTCTTGGTGAGCATCTTTGCGACGGTCAAATGAAGATCGGCGAATCAAAATGAGGCCAGTTCACCCAAGGCTTGTAAATTAAGTGTTGGTGCAGTTCCACCGCTCGCGATACTCGTAGGGTGTGGTGTGGCTTGCCTGCCTTGACCATGGGAGAAGTCACCTCGCCCTGCACTGCAAGCTATCGAGCCCATAGCTCAAGAGTAATCACCATCCATATACTGTGTGCTCGTAGTGCTAACACAACTTTAGCAACATCAAAGCACACATGCTAGTGGCCACAACGGCCTCCACATGCCATCGAGCGCATACAATCTACAGATAATGGGACAGGCAGTTAGGGTCGACCTGCCTTGTTACTCGTAGTAGAACATGGGATGGCCAAGTTTCTGCCGGAAGAGGGAGCGGACGTGAACGTGCAGCGTAGACACTACGGCAATGCAATTTAGATGGCTGTAGCTGGAGGCCATAAGGAGGTGGTAGAGCCGATGATCAAAAAAGGCGCCGTTAGGAATTATGCCCTATTTATTTCTAACACCCTCTATTCATCTTCAGCTTAAAGCAGAAGATGGTAGCACACCATACATGAGCTTCAAGGTTAACGGCGGAGAGCGATTTGATAGGAGTGCACTCATTGATTATAGTATTTCGCAGATGTTCATTCAAGGTCAACGGTACAGCTTCTCGCCCAATATCACTATCACGAATGATGGTCCGCCACCAAAGTAGGTCGAGCTTGTCAAGCCCAGCAGCAAACCTTTGTTTACATTTTCAAAGTTTGATGGCGGCGGTATTGCAGGACACTCTTCCAAGGCTCTAGATAATATATTCTTTATTCTAGTAGCTACGGCAAGTCGGTACTGAGACCGCTTCACTCCATTATAACATCAAAACGCCTGTTATTCTCGCCTCGTCTTGATTAAAGACAGCATCTAAATTAAATAACAAGGATACAGTTACTAGGGGCTGTCCACATACGTTGCTCCGGATGAGACCGCGGTGGCACTGTTCGTGAATACAGGGAAAACTTTCTGTTTGGATTTAGCATTGCATTCGATGTAATGAGATTTGTGTATTATCTCTACGAATAAATTGAAGTGGCATGTAATGTATTAGCAAAGGGGAAAGGAATGATGGGCAATTGGTGTTTTATTTGATTCGATTAAGTCTAGCCGGGAGTAGATGAATGTGAACAACAAAGTTAATCGGTAGGTACTGGCAATGTGTAGCCACTTAATGTGGCCCATAGGATAGTCAAGGAAAAGCTCATAGAAAGGGCAAAATACAAGCAAAGAAAAACAGGGTCCGTTTATTAGAATCATAAGATATCTCTTTCTACGGCCAAGTAATGATATAAATATCACTGCTTTCCAAATTGCCTAGCGAAGAAGCTTTCCAGCGTCAAAAGCTTCCCTCCCTCAGCAGCTTTACCACAAGCCTCGGCACCCTTCTTTTTAAGCACAATAGAGGTCCCTACCTCAGTCTCGTCGCCATAGTATCGTCCTCCAGAGACCTGAGTGAATGCGAACATGAGCTTTACATTCTCCAGAGACGGGATCCCGTAAACATTCAAATCCTTCCAGTTCTCGATTGGCTCGAAACGAGATTTCTTCCCAGTAGCTGCGGTCATTAGTAAAAAGTTTGCTTCTGGCTTAGCTATACTTACCCTTCTCAAAGGCTTTGACAGCTTCGTCAAACGTTGCAATCTGGCTGACGCTCTGGACTAGTCTCCCATCCCATTTCTCTGGTTCGAGAAAGATACCGTGAACGATGTCTCCGAAGTCGTCGCCAACGGCGAGGAAAGGCACATCCTCCTTGCCTCCCCATTTTGGAACTCTGAAAACGTATGTACCGTCTTCAGAAGGTATGAAAGGAAAGCCACCAAAAATTTTACCTACTTTTGTCATTAAGAAACTTTCGAAATACCAACCAGGGCTCGCGCTAATGACCGATTTGAAAGCGCCAGATGATTTGGCATACTCGAAAATGGCGCTCTTGTCTGCATCTTGAGTAAGTAATTTGTGATTGAGAGAATAATATGCTAAACATACCATCGTAGCCAGGAGCAGAAATTTCGCCGTTGGTGATTTCCTTGGCGCTATTGAACCCGCTGTACACAAAGACCTCCACTTTAGCCTCTATAGCAGCATCCACGATGATCTTCCCTAATTCTAATTCTGTACGTTTGTCTTCTGGATTGAGAATGATGGGGTCTTCAGAATTTGTGTTCACGAAAGCTCCCCAACTTCCCATGAACGCAGCAATGAGGGACGCTTTGTCCCAGCCATCAGCTTGAACGACTTCGATTCCGAAACTGGAGAGGGCTCTTGCGGAGTCTGAGGACGGATAGCGGGTGATGCCGCGAAGCTGGAAGTTATTGCTAGTGTTGGATTGCAAGGATTGAAGGACAGCAGACCCTTGCCTGCCAGTTGCGCCAAAGACGGTAATGAGTTTAGAGGACATGCTGAAATAGCTCGCTAATAAATAGCAAGTGTCACTAAAAGAGTATTCTGTGTTTTCTTTACAAAGATGAAAGCATGTCAAGGGAATATCGATCTTACAGTCACAAGATGCACTTTATACCTCTGCTGTGACCTCTGCTTTGTCGAACTTGGCTGCGGACCGCTTCGTGTGGGCAGCGGAAAAGTAATCTCTCCGACTACGCAGCACTATCTCTAGCTTCGAAGCAAGCCATACCTCGGCTCGGTCTTAAAGGCATTATGACCGTACCAAACCCCCGTACCGCGCTAGACATCCATACCCCTTGGCTCTTGGCAACATGAAGGCTCATGTTCTCAGCTAACACCACCGACTTGCATGCACCCCAGTCACTCGCGTACCTGATACCCCCTAGAAAAGGATAAAAGCATGCCCTAACGTTTCAACAACGACGAGGTAACAAATTCTAAAAATTTAATACATTGTATGTATTAAGGCTGAATAGACTTAGGTGGGTTCTCGGGGATAGTCTGAGCGGTCAGAAAAGAAGTAGTGTCATAAGGAGCGGTAGTCAGAAGTAGTCATTCAGAAGTACCTCATTGAACACAATAACTGTAAGGGCTGTGATGGGTAGTATATATGAAATTACTGCTCACTCGACCACTCGCGACTCGATAACCGGGTCGAGTGGCTTGGAGTCACATGTTCAACGGCGACCCACTTCCCAATCATTGGTTTCTGTCCTTCTGTCCTGATATGCGACGAAAGCAGATGAGGCCATTTTATGGTTTGCAGGAGCTACCTATTGGAATCCAAATCCAAATTCAACGCATGCGATGACTGAGCTTCGATAATGATGGGTGCGATTCCAGATGCTAATCGTGTCGAATACGAATTCTCAAAGTGGCTTCGCAACATTCTAATGGATAATGATCAAGCTTCTATACAAAATATAGGATAATTCTAAAATCTTACTGTGGGCTATCTTAGAAACAATATCCGCATAAGAAACATATTTCGAAGATGCCCTTTCATTCTCGCGAAGTGAATAGAAAGAACCATTAACACTACCACTCACAATACGTTCTGAAAGTGAAGATGGCACCAGGTATCAATAAGCTATTTAAATAAGCTATTACGCGTATACTTTAGGCTCTAGGAACTGTATACAAAAAAGAATTTCCTCTCTTAATCAACTTGAACGTACCTCATTTTCTTGCTCTTCGACATATACATCTCCACCCATTTTGTAACACTAGTTCTGGGTATCGGTCATTATACCCGACTACGTGAAAGCAAGTAAGATATTAAATCTCCATTCTCACACTATTCTATGAAGAATTCTAGTGGAATCATTTGCTTTAGCTAACAAAATATAGTGGATATATAGATGAAACCGACTGTAATTCTTTACTTTATAAAGTGATTCTTTACCCTTCCTAAATTTAGTTATGGCTGAAAGGGCTGTTTAGATGTGCCTTCCGATTGCTAGCGCTGAAGCTCTGCATTTGCATAAGCGAGCGCCAAGTTTACACAAGATTATGATGCGCTTGCCTACATTTTGTATTTCTGCAGCCAAAAGTCAATTTTAGTTTCGGTCCGCCTCGCAAGTTTCGACCTGTTGAGTAAAGGCTGTCATTCTGCATGACCTCTGTCTCGGTTGTCGGTCGGCAGTTGATTGGCTCAGCGCAACTTCTAATGTTTCACAAACGTTTATGCGAAAAGTAATGTGAACATTTCAATCGGTCTTCCTTGAACGGACCCTTTACACCCATCATAATAGTTGATCCGGTTCTATGTGCAAATCGCTCTCAATTCATCCCGCGAAGTCTGAAGGTCAAGGTGCTGGCGCGTCTCCGTTTTACAAGCATGAAACAGCGTATAGAGTTTGCTGCGGCGAAAGAGTAACATGAAAGTGTAAGCAGAACAGGGCACCGAAGGCGGGATCGCCGAAAGTGTGTATTGTGCGTATTCTGTATAAGCCCGGTTGTGAGCGGACCTTGAAATGGCCCACTGATGATCGGTCATGTGATGTGGCCCTAGACTTACGGAAGGTATTCATGCAGATAAGTTATCGTAATATCCTGGGTCAGACAAGGTCTCAGAAAACCACGAGCACAGCTTAGCCATCACAGCAACCTGCACCATGCTTGCTAATTCTGCTTCTTTTCCGGCTATATGCTTATAATCTTCGAAAACTCTAGATTAATCTACTCTAGCACAGCTCCTCCATCAATACACTAATCCACATCCCTTCACAGCTTGCAAAACTCACACCCCCTCCTCATCTTTAACTTCGACATCTAAGTACACCTTTCTCCCTTCAATGTCTTTGAGGTTTGCTGTCGCCAGCACGACAGGCGGCAAAACGGTTTTACGAACCGCACATTCATACCGCCGTGAAAATTGCAACTCAGTGTATGCTCAACACATTCGATGATATCTTCTCTTTGTTGATCAACGTGATATGAGTGATGAGTCCACCGTGTGCGGATCCGTTGTAGCCAGTTGTTCAGAGACGGAGGTCTAGCATTAAGTTCGAGGAGTGGGTTGGAAGATGGAGACCGGGGAGTAGGGGGTTTGGAGAGGTGAAATGATAGCGAGGGAGAATGTAACAATGCCGGGCTTTCGAGAAGCGCCGCGAACCAAGGAATTGATTGGAAGCAGTAAATTGACGAGGATCTGTAGTTTTGTCTTGGTATGATGGTTCTCTCTTGTTGAGTGACACAAACTCAAGCTTCTGAGGGACACGGCGTGTATTGCTGGATGCGACGACTAATGCAAACGATCACAGGGGCAGATATCAGGCATTATGTCAATATACCTTCCTTATTAGATCCAAAGATTTAGTATAAACGCAAACACAAAAGTACCGAGGTCCCACGGCTGTCAACACTAAAATTGATTGGTCAGGTTGCAAAAGCTCGCAATGCTCTGCTGCGGAGGTTATTCCACGCCGAAGTCCCGTATGAATCTAGATTTATTGTCATAAGCCGGGCCCGGCTTTGGAAGCCTACGAATGCAATCTGTAGATGAGCTAGGCTAAGGATGCTCACTAAAATACACAAAATACGTCCACACTGCTTACTCAACCGATGAGTCAAAACAAGTGAAGTGCGACAACTAGTTATGACATTGCTTTCTCAATTACCTTTCGACGTGCTCTCTTGGGCCATGTGTACGTTACAATCTTGCTTTTGCCACATTTGGTGCTCCTGCACTTGACAGGAAACAGTTTCCCGTCGCAACGCGTGTCGCGATATCCCTCAGCTCTCTCATGTGCCTCTCCATGGCGCCTCTTGGCAATTATGCGATGTTTGTTACAAAGGTGTTTAGCGGTAGCTTTGACGGCCGCATGATGACCCTGTTACCCATGAACTGCTGCTACGTGTGTAACACTAAAGTGCTTTCCAGCCATGATCAAGTTGCTGACGTTGGTAGAAGATAATGAACAGAACGGCATGTCTTAGGCCTTCTTGTTGCGTTTGTACCACTCCACTGTGACATGTCTGTAGATCATTAGTACTAAGATACAGCTCTTATATGATCAAACCAGTGAACCGATCTTTTGTCAGGTACAGACCTTGCCGACTGTTTCCCTTTATGACTGATAGAACCGACACCTACACGCTTTCAATCAGACGGCCTCACTCTTGCTCACCCCTCTTCATTTGACCGTTGCACAGTTACCTATTCGGTAGCCGCTCAAACGTGCACTGCGAGTGCTGCTTCTAAACTTCTGATTCTATGTTTGTGTTAGATTTGCGACAATGCTGGATTGTGCAAATGTTTTTGGCAACGCGAATTCGATAGCATGTGTACCCGTCGAGACCCGCAGCTTGAATGTTGGAATAGTGGGTTGACTTGTCATCGACTTTGATCACCATAATCCAGTGGGATCAGATGTTGCTGAGGTGAGGACTGAGAGGCTCGGTAGATGGGATTTTCGGGCGTGTTTCTGTCGCCATGAAAGTCGCTGGATATTTTTCTTATATGTGCTTGCAGTCTGGCCAGGAACCACTCCCAGTTTAGGTCCGTCTTGCAAAGTTAGAGCCATAGAATAAATATTGATTTAGCACTTCATCCTGTAAGATCGTATATTTGGTTTATCGGCTGTGATTGGTCCATTGCTTCCTATAAGATTCATTGTGGGCTCATGTGGGAACAGGTTCTGAGCATTCCAATCGGTTTGTCTTGAACCAAGTTCAACCGACCGTGGCACCCCAACAGTTGGTGCAATTGTGGAGTTCACTGACTCGATAACGGCGTGTCAATAGCCGGGGCTGTCTACCCTCTTCTTTTTTTTTTTTCCCGAAAACACAGCAATCTTTTTTCATTGAGCCCTTATCATGGCTCCAAAAGCATTCCAGCCCTTGCATCTAATCGCCCGCGCTTGACCATTATCTACAAGGTAGTGCTGGGGGTGGCTCGTACTATTTCATAGCGACGGGTATTTTATAGATGAATTATATTAGATCTAACTATCCCTATGTAAGACTATGATAAAATAAATTATTCCTAATTTATACTAATAAATTGTGAGGCATAACGTAGGTAGTGTAGTGTAGCACAAAGGGTGTATGGACAGGGAGATAAAAGGTCACGTGAGTGGAAAGTCAGGTGACCTTAGGCAAAAAGGGTTTCAACTCGCGATCGAAAAACTAAGGAGGGACAATTAATCAAGCATCACCAAGGTCTAAGACAGACAGATAGTAGTCACCAAGAATCAAGTAGCCAACTAGCGGATATTCGATTGCTATTCGTAATATTTCCCGTTACGCAGTAGTTCACTCCTCTCGATTCTCTGCCTATTAACCGACTGCGGGTTGCACAATCGAACGCCCAAACAACACTATAATACCAGTGTGCGGCGTTTACTAAGTAATTACCTAGTAATTACTAATAATCAAAAATCTAGTAATTAGTAAACTAGTAATTACTAAATTTTATAGAGATCTAGTAATTACTATTTAGTAAAAGTAAAACTTTAACCTAGTCTAACTAAAATAGGAAAAGGTTAAGCCTAAAATAGAAAAGTAAAATTAATTTAATGAATAATTAAAGTACTTAGTTTTATTCTTTAAAATAAAGTGTATATAGTCTATCCTCTTTAACCTAGACCCTATAATCTATATATATAAGTCTTTATAATAGAAAAATAGATACTTTATCGCGTTTATTTTACGTACTTAATAACGCGTTTTACGCTTTTTTTATTTATATAACTAATTAAAAAATTATAGAAGAATCTAATAGATATAAATATTTCTATTTTTAGAAGTTACTAAATAATCTTTACTAATTACTAGGTGTTTATAAAATTTAGTAATTACTAAATTGAAGAATTAGTATTACTTAGTAATTACTAATAATGAAAAACGTCGCACACTGATATATACTATACGGCACGTAACTAGTCCGCACCTGGAAAGGTATTATTATGGCGGTGGTCACCCACAATAACCATGACACAGAACCCCTCGCTACGCCCAGAGACGGCCTTGTCCCTCGCCATGACCATAGTATAAAAACAGGTAAGGGCTGTTAAGATTTAGAAAATATCATTGTATAACATTAGGGAGGTTCCCAAATTAACGTTTGATGCGAACTTAATGTGAACCGAATTACAAGAATATTTAGAACGATAACTTCATGGGTCATGAATAAATCTTGCATAATTTTAAGCTTAGAGTAATTAGGCCTAAAATTAGAGGCTTAAAATGAATATAAGATTAAATGGTAGTAATTGACATATAAGCTTAGATAAGCTAATGTAGTACTATGTAGTTAGATTACACAGAGTGAGAGGGTTACACAAAACAAGTAAAACAGGCAAAACATTTATTTGAGCGGTTTTTACATAGTTACACAAACTCGCCTATATGATCTAATATAGTAATAAAAGAGCTATTAATAGCTTCTCCAGATAATTAAGAGAGTATATAAGAATTAGCCTAAATATTGGCGTAGTGATTTTAAGAGCTCGGCCCGTATTCCTCTAATCTTCCGAAAGGTATTCATGAGTGTTGCCGCTCTCCAAGAGTGATGGTAACGTGCTATACGGGAAATAATATAAATGCAGGCTATTTTGTAAACTCATGTAAATTTATTCAGGTTACACAAGACTATTTCCGCAATACAGCTTTCCCCCTTTTCACCGTTCGCTTCCTGATTTTGCCGTTTCCGCTACTCGCTACACATTCGATAGCCGTTGAACGAGATTGACAGCTATAACATACTCGAATTTCAAATATATTATGACGTTATTTTCCTGATGTAGTAGCAATAATGAGGTTACCTATTGAGCAATCTCTATCACATGTCCATTAAAAAAGGGGTGTAACGGTTTCGCTATTTTCTCGTAGATTTTACTCTTTTGAGGATTTGTGCTATTCGCCGTTTATCCTTGCTGTTAACTAGCAAATGTAAGGAAGGTTGTATCGACAGCGGTACGCTTATATAATAAAAAACGAGTCTAACCTAAATAGGCTAGTGTGATCCTATTTATAGGATATAAAAAGGTAGGAAGTATACTAAATATAGTAACAATACTAGCCTAAATAGGCTTAGTGGAGTAATAAATATTAGATAAGGATTGTATTATAATTAAAAGAGTAAATGAGTGATGTGTTGTTTTTTTTTTTCTAGGAGAGATAAGAGCTATATTTATGTACAATTTAATGCCAAGCCACTAGGCTATTATAAGTAATTATATCCTATAAAATAATTCCAAATAATAATTCCAAATACTTATTCCAAATACTTATTCCAAATACTTTTAGCCAATTATATATTATACTATTATATAATAGCTTATATAGTAGAACTTTAAGTATTATATAATTGAGTTTATATATTATATACGTCATACAAAATTCGGCAATTTTATATAATTTTATAAGGCTGATTATAAGGCTGACTATTACCGGGTAAGTTGTATTACCAGGTAGGTTATATAAGCTTATATTTTTACAGCAAATAAGAGGTGTTACATGTTATTATCTTATTTGGGTCGAATTTGGATATTTTCCTACTCCATGGGACCCCTCTTGTAACAGCCGTTGCAGATCATCTCTCCCAGAGCCATAACAAAGTGTGACAATTCAGCTGGCGCGCTAAGGCGCTAGTTAGTAGGGTAGAGTCTAATCTAAATTAGCGCACATTCGGACTACCTATAGCGCAAATTAAGTCGAGGTAGAACTAGACCTAGTCCGGCCTTTCTCTATAGAGCTAATATATACCGCTAGTCCCGCCTCTCCCTAAACTATATTTAGGCTTAGAGAAAAAGTAATATAGGAATTTACTAAAAAAGGATTTAGCCCTTATAAAAGGAACTAAATCCTCTTAGATAGATTAGTAGTTCTTTTGTATCCTTTCGTACAAGGCCTATTAGCGATTAATATATTCGTGGTTTCCTTCTCCCCACGCACTCCTATATGCCTCTAAGTGGAGTCCTACCAGTAACGGATACTAATCGACCAGCGCCGATACACCTCTTAGCTTGTGAATTTCATTTTTCCAATTAAAGCCATCAGAGCATGCGGAAGAGGTAACGGTGGAAGCTAGAAGAATTGTAGTAAATAGATAATAGGAGGTAAATGGTACAAAATATAGTACAGTGCTGTTTCTACATAGAGCTCCTTAAATCATAGTGCTCTCTTACGTCTTATTTTACGCCTTATGTCTGTTACTCCTTTATTAGAGACCCTTACTTAGGTCGCCACGTTTCTTGCTCATGGTGATGCATACAGAATACAGATTGGAGACCCTAAGGGCAGTAAGACTAGGCTTGTCATAAAGAGCGAGCGGATTAGTTGGCTTTGCCCTGACAGAAAGCTAAAGTTAGTTGGCGAGATTAATAACTATTTTGTTTTGGCATTGACTATATTTAGTAGAGAAGTGGATCTGATGCAGAGACAAACTAGTTTGGTTCTACTGCCACTCTGTATCGATGTTTACAGGAGGCCAGCGAGCTTGGATAGCATCGAATATTTGTGGCGGCCAAAACTGGAGCTACGATGATCCAGGAGTCTGAACTTCTGAAATGCTACAATGAGTACTGGTTAGAATGTACCTAGTGGCAATAAAGGTATAGGGTACTGTAGTGTAGCACAACGGGTTTATGGATATTGAGGTGAAAGAGCCTATGGAGGTCACGTGACCTTGGGTAAAAAAGGTTTCTACTTGCAATCGGAGGCTATTATCTAATTAACTAACTAAGAAACTAGAGGTAGTTAAATATAAACCAAGAGCTAACTAAGAAATTAAGAAAGATGTTCCAATAATAGGTAGAGCTAATTAGTTAATAATTATTCGATCGCTATTCGTGATATTCCTAATTATACAATGGTTTTCTTTATTCAATTCACCGCCCATCTACCGGCTGTGGGTTGTAAAGATCGAACACCCCGAACAACACTATAGTACTTTAGGTTCTCCCTCTTAGTTGGACGCATCTCGACACTAGCATTTCAGACGCATCTTGGATATTTTTGCAGTTTAAATCCATCACATCGTTGTAGAGGTGAGATAACTTGTGAGAGAGCTTTCGATACCCAGAGTATAAGGCGTCGTATTCGAGACCCAGGATTCACTATTCCCCCCCCCCCCCCAAGCATGAATTCCCAGTGGCATTATATCTTCCTTGGTTTATGTTGTTATAATATAGAGAGAACATCATAATTCTGCAAGTGGATAAAGTGGAACTTTCTATGATTGCTGAATCTGCTTGTAACTTTCTCAGTTTATTGGAAGAGTAGGGGCATTCTTGCCTGATCTGGGATAAAGGATTCTTCCATATTACGACCACGCATCAACCAACTATGTGGGCTACCAATGCGGATTCAGTATATTAGCAGATTTCTATATTAGTCCAGATGCTTGTTGCAATGCCTGTTCCAGAGTGAAGCTGCGATACGACGATAATGTCCTGCAAGGGTCGGAGCATTCTAGACGGCATTCGTATTCGAGCTCTTACAATATAAAAGGAGTATTAGACTCTTGACAAGTAAACCACAATGACTAGCACAATGGCTCTCTCTGCTGGTCGTCGTATTCTTTGTTTTTCTATTCTTGCCCAGGCCACCGCGGTACTCATAAAACCGCCGGTCACGCCTCCAGTTCCCATGAGAGAATGCATGACAAAAGACCCCTCACTAGTACCGCTGCTTGCTTCCTTTGCCACTCTCCTCGAGCCCGAATCTTCGCTCAATCTGTCTTCTAACACTGCCGGCGCTGCCCGCCGGGTCTATCGCCAAACTATCGATGGGACCTGCGTTCAGGTGCTAGCTATCAACACGGATTTGTTTTTCTCGCTCAAGATTGATGGAGAGGGACTGGCGCACACGGTACGAGGCGTCGCTGAGTACGTCTAATTTATTCAATTGGTTAAGTCTTCGTTGAATATGTTATAACGAATGTGATGCCTTAATTGTGCTTCTTTTAGAGGAACCTTATGCACTTGAACTTGTTTTACTGACTATATCCAACCTAGGAACTGTGCTGGTGGCGGATGGGCGTATTACACAGACGCGGAGACGGGGGATACATATCATCGCAGCATCTGGGCGATTGTGACAGGCTGTTCAGACTGGGTGCCTAAGGGGACAGGAGGGAGACTAATATGTCCAACCGACACAACAGGTATGGAGAGACATGACCCTAGTTTGCCGTGTCCTGGGGAGGAGCAGTGGTAGTCTTTCGGATGCATGGGCGTCTTAACTATAGGCATTGTCTAATCGAAAATTGACTATAATAGCAAAATAATACTATTTGTTCCGTAGCGGGTATTAGACAACCCATCGTCGCACCCTACTGTCCTATTATACTTAACTTACGCGCCCTGGCCCATCCCCATGTAAGTTCTTAACAGCGGGTTAGAGTAACTGTTATAGTTATACCAAACAGGTTTGCCTTATATTATAGAAGGAGGAGCCCGTATAAGGATCTAGATAAATAGGAGATTAAATAGCTTAGTAGTGTAGTATTGTTTGGGCGTCCGATTGTGCAACCCGCAGTCGATGGATAGGCAGAGAATCGAGCGGAGTGAACTACTGCGTGACGGGAAATATTACGAATAACGATCGAATATTCGCTTGTTAACTACTTGATTCTTAGTGATTACTATCTGGGTGACTGTCTCTCTGGGTTTCCGACCGCGAGTAGAAACCCTTTTTGCTTAAGGTTACGTGACCTTCCTTCACGTGACCTTTCCCTCCCTGTGCATAGACCGTTTGTACTACACTACAGTAGGGCTTTCTATAACTCTAAGAATTATAACTTAGTGTTATAGTTATTCTGTGCTATTACTGTACCTACCTATATTACGCCTTATAACAAGATACTTAAGATATGCGCTTTCTACTTACTGTACTCTCTTTAAAATTTATCCCCTATCGGATCAAAGGGCCGCCCTTCGACCTTGGAAGAGATTTGGATGTTTGGGTTGGCTTTATGACCTTGCACGGTATATGAGGCTTATTCCGCGACGTCGCGAGGAGTTTGCTGCCATTATTAATGGTGAGGATCTTTGTGAATTCGATGGCCTCGGGCTTATCTAATACAACTCGGCACGCTGAATTTCACGGTTCTATTCTATCACATGTACATTCTGTCGAACATGCTTTGAATGTTCGGGGACGCTTGGGGCTCTTCTCGGCTCGTCTAGTACCTGGGGAAGGCTCTCAGGGGTTGCGAGCTTCGAACTGGACGGGCCGCACTAGTTCAGCTTGAAAATCACGAGCTTGGTTTCAAACCTGGACTGCCTTCTCTGAGAAATAAATGAGACGAAAGACCACTGCCACGACATGAAAGAACCTCTAAAGTTGCGCAGATAGCATGTGGTCAAAATGCGAGGAGTATTATAGCCTCTGGCAGCTTAATTGGCAGATTCGGATTCCTGAATATACCGATCTTCCGCCAGCGTACAATGCAGCTCAATTGCTTGATACATATCGGAAGTCTGCGTGGTTCAGGCAAGCATGATTTATTGAAGGGTGTGAGATCCCACGCCAAGGGATGGCCCTCTTTGGGCCAGTGTAGTCTACTATGGGACGTTGGGGCGCACGAAATAAGTGTTAAGAACTTAATAAGGAATATTTTACTTGTTAAGGGTTCGACGAGCAAGATTCTACTTATTTAAGGCTAACTCCTTCTCTCTACCTCGTAATATAAATAGGATAGCCAAGAGCGTTAGCGATTCGTCTAAGTTCTACAGGAATCAGACTCTTCTCTTTCTGACCAATCACATCTCGTGCTGTCTGTGTGATCCTAACAAAGGGGACGAAGGAAAGGTACCCTGTTGTATGCTACCACTACCGGTCAGGAAGGAGACAGATCTTGATCCAGCATTTGATTGTCAACGGGAACATAAACTCCTTCGAACAGAAGCTCCAGTCTCTACAGCTGACTTACATGAACAGTATATATCTACTGATCGGCTTCATGACGATGAGGCAGATTACGATGAGGCAATTGCGTACTGCCTCTCTCGCTACAGCTCCCAAGGAGATCTCACGCGTTTCGTCTAGACAAATTTGCACTCTCGCATCTGCCAGATGAAATTGAACGTCTTTTTAGTAGCACAAAGCTCACTATGATTGATCATCGTGGGAGGCTAAAGGCAGATATTATAGAGTTGTGTGAAGGTCTCCGGGGCTGGTATGGTAGGCCCCAATGTGAAGATAACAATAATAGTGACTATAATGAAGACTGCCACGATAGAGTTGATAACTACTAGTTCATACATTCCTTTCTTTTCTTCCACAACTTCAGTCTCAATTTTGGCGGTCTTACTGGTCTTATCGGTAAGATCCTACCGCTTATCATGTAAGCAGCTGGTATGGTTTGGTTTGACCTCTATACAGGTCATTCCGATCACTGGACTATTAAACTATTTAGGGCTATTGCCAAGTGGCTACACCAATGCTTGTTTCGTCAACTATTAAGGATGCATATAGGCTCGTATGGCAAAAACAACCAGCACATCGGCCTTCAACTCGTCTACGGAAAATCTATTGATACAGTCCTCTAGTTTGCAGCCATCAATATACAGAAGTACTCATACGTTTCTATCGCTTTTAGACGACTTATATAGTTCCAGTCCCCTACTCTCCATGGTAATCGCACTTCCCTTGCTTCTAGTATGCTCGACACTCTCAGCTTCACTGAATATCTCCACAGCCGAGCCCTGAGGCTCTACAGCCCTACTTTTATACGCAAAAGTCGTCAAATACCACATCGAACCCCTCTTCAGCTTTATACCCAGAAAACTCAGCCAGCTTGCGACCATGTTTTTAAGGTACGGCGAGCAAGCCGCAATGATGCCAATCGCTTCCTCGATCCTTACCAGTAGAGACACAATGATCACAAGCTGTAAATCGCCTTGCAAATCGTACAGGTGCATATATACCATCTTGACTATCGCAGCCGCGCTGGCAAATATGCCGAGGCTCATAAGACATCCGAGCACTATCTTCTCAGAGCGCTGCCGGTGGAGTGTCCAGATGAGAGAGGTTAGCATTATGGTGAAGAGAATGTCACATGCAGCGCCCAGGCCTACAGAGAAAGCTAAGCAAAAGTCCAGAAAGGTCTCGGTGCTGGCGACTTACTTGCATACACGTACCCATATATTGCCATCTGATTGGCGGTCCAGCATTTGGCGTCGGGAACCGTGTCCCACATTGCACGAATCGGGCGGCACTGCAGTAATTGGCAGATATTGACGCCCACCATTGTGGCAATTTGGATGGCAATGACTATTCTCAGCAAAAATGTCCAAGCCCGCGTACATTTGAGTCTCAGTAGCATTAAGGCGACGGATACTCGGACGAGAGTCGATGACCATAGTCCTATGAGTGCGACGCCAAAGAGGTAGCTGAACACGATAGTTTTGTTCTCGGGAGAGACGTAGTAGTTGTGGCGGCCATATCCGTATTGAGAGGCTTTCCAAACAAGGGCGAGTTCTGTTAGAGAGATTGCCAGAGAAGGTGTTAGCTTCGCGCAGAATTTGCAGGACTGTTAATTAGTATTTTATTCTTACCACAGCCACGGAAATGGTGTAATCTTCCAGTGATAGGTTCCTAAACCGAATGAAGATACGAAGGCCAAAAATAGCGACTGCTATGGAAAGCATGATAGCACAAGTTGTATTGACCAAAGGCGCAATAGTCGTGTTCTCCGAAGGGGGTAATATGTCTGCCATGGTACAAGTTGGAGGCTTGTCGATTGACGAAGAATTGGAATTGTTTGATGAGGAGCGTGAGAAGACGGGATATAACAAAGGAGGACGGGAAAAGGAAAATGTGAATGGAATGTATTGAGTTTACGACACCGATCAGTCCTTTGTGGTGCGAGGATCAAATCCAATGCCTCCCATTGTGGCGCCGTGGCTGGCCAATTGATTCCCTCCTGCCAAGCTGGCATGTAACGCAATGCAGAATGGCTCAAACTCGGGCCACAACTCTGAAACGCCTCGCCGGACAATTCGTTCGGGAAGCGGGTTTACGAGGTGGATCCGGCAACTACCGGCAAGGCCACGGGTGCCAGAGTTTGGTAAAATGATTGATTGATTTATTTGTACGATCGTACTAGCATGAGCGGATGAGTACTCCATATGGGCCCAAGAAATTGTATGAAAAGCTTCAATTTCTATGGAAGAACTGTTGCACAGTTCAAACGCGACGGGAAGAAGATTGATGATGGCGATCGGCTCCAAGGGAATGATCGCCCGCTCGCTTGTCGGGTGTGTACTTATAGGAGGCGATGAATCGAGCCAATCTGGACGTAATTAGGCAAGGTGGCTTATTTTGACCCCTTTCTAGGCCACGTTCAGCTTTAGCACGACTCCCCACGATTCCACGATCTGAAAACGTATTGGAGAAGCGTGTCGGGTACCCACTCCTTTGATCACCTGCATTCGATGTGTATCAAGAGCTGAGATCGCAAGGTATAATATACCAGCCTCATGAGAGGCGTGTGGGGCTCGGACTATGAACGAACGCTGTTCCTTACCACAATCCAAGGTTTATCCAGAACGCAGGTCAGGACGGGTTCCCGTCATCGTCGTTCATTAAGAGGTTCTTCAGCAATATGTCGTTGCTTTGTAGATAGGCTCCCGCAAGTCGCGGACGACGACACAGCGATGGATCTGGTTCGCAATCGCAGGTTTCGCAGGTTTTGTTGGGGAACTATTGCGTCTGTCTTTCCGCGACGCTTTTCTGTACGTTTGCGCGGATGTCGTCGGGTTGCAGTTGAGCGTGCGAGGACGGGCCAGTATTGGGCGCACAGTAAGCCTCCATTGTAGGCGGATGCCCTTTCTGTAGGCTGACGACAAGGCTGAGAGATGAGTGCTGAGTGCTGGAGGGTTGCGCTGTGCAGGGGGCTGCAAATTTGATGTATACAAGATTGTATGTAGACCCGAATTTTGCACCTAGTACCTATTGAGCGCATATCTCAATTTGCACCGCAGCGGCGAGAAAGCGATGGAGTTGAAGGGCTGCTGGATGTTGTGCATCTCATGTTGGTGTTTGAGGCCGTTTGATGGTATGGCAGAGTGCCAGTAGTCATCTAGAGGATGCTGGAGCTTTACTTGCAATGATGATCCAATGATGTAGGAGGGTCATATCCCTCGTTTCGAAAATACCTTTTGGTGCATCTCTCGGAGCGATGGGAACGTCAGGGGAATGAGCGCAATCGTCTGACTGAGGCGATGAGTCTTCACTCGACAATTTGTCGCTGGCAGCTGTAGTAGATTGAGTTGCGGCATCGCGAACGACACAGAATGCTCATCGAGCATTAGTCATCCCAATCATGCTGGAGACTGTAACAACACGCAGACTTTAACAAAATCGTCAAATTGTGCCAAAAAGGTAGACAGGTTCTGTGTTGAAACACTGCTAAAAGTCAAGTTTCCTCTAACCATCTTCTGAGGGTTCGACAATTATGGCACACATTGAAGATCGGAAGATATTTGTTGGACTTGTACTACGTTCTGTTGCCTTGAACTTTGAGAACGATCCTCGCAAACTTCAGAACAGAGATCCTCAATTTATACCTTATTGGGTTCGTAAATCCTAACGCGATACCTGATTCGGCATGAAATGAGCTCATTTCACTGTGGCATATAGGGTAGGGCGTGCCAGATTACAAAGAATCAATCAGCGTAGAAGAAAAGCAACTCCTAGCCCTGGATTCTCCTCATTTATTCGTATTGTTCAGAGAAGAAAGACTAGAGAAATGGTAGTGGATAGATTTTTATCTGGATCAGCCTTCGAACTCTTGCAAGGATTCTTATTGGCGAGAGTAGTTCAGCTTTTCAAGATGCAAAGAATATACGCATTTCCTTACACTACCGAAAGCGGAAATGAAGTTTTCTTTAGCAATTGTTCCCATTAACCTTTTGTGGCGTACTTGATCTTAATCGTCCATACATACTTATCACCAACGATCACATCGTTAGGTAAGTTCACAACCAGATTACCGGCCTGGTTTCTCTCCAAATTAAGTACAGTACCGCTTTGTCTACCACCAATGACAGTTGTTGTGTCACCTTCCATCCAGGGGATCGGATCCGTAAACACGAGTTGAGACCCGGGTTGCCCGACATGGTGGATAAAGAAGGCGTCTGGCTTGACCGCGTAGCGGTACGGACCAGATTCTTGGGTTACACTCCAGTAGCGTGTTCCGAAGATGCTCTCGTTGTGCGAGTGGATCCACGCACCTGCGTCCAAAAGGTTCTTTCGCTGCTGGTCAGGAATGCTGCCGTCGTTTTTCGGGCCAATGTTTAGGAGCAGATTCCCGTTTTTGACTACGGTGTTGATCAATTCGACGACGATGTCCTTGCCCGTCATGTAATCACTGTCTTTTGTCATGTAGTTGAAGCCAAAGGAGAATGGATCGATGCCGCGGTTGCTCTCGAACTTTGACGCGGAAAAAGTCAAGCCAGCATACCTAGTGTGTGCGGGAATATTTAGTTCATGGGCGCACCGAAGATAAAGCCTGGATAGGGAGCGCTTATTACTTACTCTGGAGTGTTGAAGTCGCCGCCAATGCCGCATCTGTTGTTCCAAGTCACCTGTCGGTTTCGATCGCGCGCCCAGTTGAGCCATGGCGCAATGACTTCGGGGGCTTTATTTGGACCTCCGATATCACACCAAAGGATATCCGTCTCGTAGTTGTAGAGGAGGGCCTCCATCTGTGGCATCTGAATATCTGTAAGGAAATCTTCGACTTCAACAAACCCAGTATATTCGATAGACTGGTTAGTATACGGATTTGTGGGTGGGCGACCGTAGTAGTTCCCTTGGTAGTTTTGATCCCATCCATATTTCACGTAAGCAGGATTGAACCATTCCGGCATGCTAAAGTAAGTTCCTATACTCGTTGCGTTAGTACGACGATTATCGCGAAGTCGAGATCGGGGACGTTACTCACCGCGGCGGAGCTTTGGTTGCTCTTTCTTTGCTACATCGAACAGTTCCTTGAGAAAATCCCGTTTGGGCCCATAATGGACTGTGGAACGTCTACTTATTGACTCAGAAAAGTTGAACAGTGCCCAACCATCGTGATGCTCTGGATAGTTTCCTATTAGTAGCTATAGCATTTGTCTAAATGCAACATAAACACGCACTAGTCACGGGCACAAAATATTGCGCACCAGCATCGGCAATCAAATTAACCCAGTCGCGAGGATCAAAGTGTGTATCCGTAAAGTTGGAAACAAAGTCATCATAGTTGAAGTTTTCGCCGTAGGTCTCGCGATGGTATTGGTATGTCTGACTTCGGAAGCCTGGCTGGGTCATACGAAAGCCGTACCTATTGGGAAGTGTTAGGAACATGCTATTAAATCCAGCGAGCGGGGCGTACCATTCTGAATAGTCCTGGTTTGGTCCAGGTTTGTTCCCATACCCTGGGGCTGCGTAAATCCCCCAATGGATAAAGATTCCATACTTAATCTCATGAAACCAGTCTGGATTCCAATGGGACGACAAACTGCTCTCCAGTGCGTCATAGTCCCCAAGACCACAACGGCCTGAGAATACCTGGCTGCTCGTGCGGTTTTGATGCCATTTTGCAACCACAGTAGCATCGCATGGTGTGCCTGGTGCAATCCCTGCTTTGTTCTTTACACCTACTTGGACAACAGCACTTTGGTTTGGTGCAAGACGAATGAGACTGCCTGGAGTCAAAGTCTCAAGGGAATCGGACTCAACACTAACTTGAAGCGTGTCTTTCCAGGTTAAGTAGTTTGTAGCATGCTTGTTAGTAACAATCAGCTCAACCACCTGTTCAAAGTCACTACTCTCCAACCACTTTGATGTCAAAATGGCTCCATTGAGGACTAGATCTGGACCAGAACTGTTTTGTCTCTTTGATATGCAGCTGAAGCACGGAGTTGCCTCCACCGATACCGCACCAAGCAATCCGAACAATTCGACAAGCACGAAACGCATGATAAAGACGACACTTTTGTATCCTGAAAACTAAGGAGAGGTAAACTTTCTGCCCTAGCTAAGTTAGAGGATCATCTTTATAATATTTCCGCATTGCTTTTGGTAAGGACTGCATATCTCGCCGAACCTTGAGCTTGCTGAGCTTCCTGACGATCTGCAGGTTTTCGGAAGCGATTTCGTCATTTTTGGCAATATTAATTAATGCTGGACAAATACATCTCATCGGTAGCAGTTGATATGCGGTAACTCCTGACTCAAATATAACCTGTTGTATGCGCGCGCAAAGGAGCTAGCAATAGCTACCTTCCTAAAGGCGAAAATACTCCCGTTAGCATCCAAAGTCTCCCTTGGCAGACAGTTTCCCCGCACTCTGTCCTTAAAAATAATGAGAAGGTTCTGGACGTATTTAATTATCGCATCTGTGTTTTTATACCAAGGGTATAGTCTATGCTTCCTTTTCTAGCCTAGTTTCTATAAGGCCATCGCTAGTCCTGGATCCATACATCAGCTTCTTCCCCACATCGCAGCATCGACTTGTGAGGATATGAGCCAGGGGTCACGTGACAAAGCGTCACATAACATAGACACAGTCGCTAGGGCACTGCAACCTGGCAACTCACGCGTGTATATGAATACTTAGATAACACCCTCCAGAGACAATTATATCTACTCTCATTGGGAAACAACGGAATCCAGTACAGATCCTTGTATGAGTTTGCCATTTGTTCTTCGCTGTGAGGCGTAACGTAGGTAGGCCGAGCAATGGCGCAGAATTGAGGTAACAGGTATGTTGATAGCAAGACAAATCCTTAGTGAGTCTAAGGGTTTAGGGATGATTACATATGCTATACGTCACGCGACCGGTCTGTACACGGAGAGGTGTCGGAGCGGTGGTTACCCAGAATAATTGTGACACTATAAGACTTAACAAGAAAATAAGAAGCGAGTTTATGTATAGTGAGTGAATGCTACGTGCTGCGTCAAATAGCTATGATTAGATTTTCACTTTTCTGTTTCGATATATTCACATTGTAGTGTAGTACAAAGGGTCTATGGATATTGAGGCAAAAAGGACATGTGAAGGAAAAGGCCACGTAACCCTGAGCAAAAAGGGTTTCTACCTGCGATTAGAGGCTCAAAGAAAAGCTCAAGGAGAAGACAGATTCCAGACTAGTCCGTACAACAAAAAGATAACAAGACATTAGCAGGACATAGGAGATCATTAAGGAGTACTAGAGATCAATATATAGTTGAAAAAGATGTTCGATCGCCATTCGTGATATTCCCAATTACACAGTGGTTTTCTTCACTCGATTTACTGCCTATCCACCGACTGCGGGTTACAAAATCGAACACCCCGAACAACACTACAATACTTAGCGCTCCCTGCCACATATCAAGATACGCCTCGCACTGGTACACTATAACCAAATCCTTATACAAAGATAATCTAGGTTACACGGCGATATTTTCCCGACGTAAGCTTTTATAAACAATGTTGACCTTATAGAAGAATATACACAAACAATCTAAAATTAGCGAGTAGTACAAAACACATAAAACATGTAAAACATGTAAAACACGTAAAACACGTAAAAATAAAATACATGGAAAACCCGTAAATCGTAAAACAGACAATGTTGACCCCGAAAGCAGAAAATGGATTTGGAATCCAAGATCATGCTACATATGAAGTGAGCCATTAAGAAAATCCAACAATGGGATCCCGAGCAATTGTAATCAGTTGCATGTGACAGTATGGGCTTGCAATGTAACAGTTATGATGATAAATCACGTGATCTGATCCCTTTACAGAGAGCTTACTTGTTAATATCGCGCTCTTAATGCGGAACTTGACTTACAATTTTGAAATGTCATTTTCACCCGCTCTTAGCAAGCGAATGGGAGCATCTTGGCATTTCACCTTTGGTGTTCAACTTGTAAATCGTTTCGTAGTGGATGTCACCAAATCGTGCTGCACCACAGCACCTGGGTTCTATGCTGGATTTGAGAGTAAACCGCCACGGCGCTTCTTTGCTTTCAGATGCAATTATGCAGCATTTGGTAATAATAATTACTTGTTATGGTGAGCAATTGATGGAAATGGAAATGTGATGATGCGACTTTCCACATCGCACAGCGTCTGCTGTACATGTTGTTTGGGCAGAGAAGCAAATATACATTCGATTTATTCTTAGAAGAGTTGCAGAGACAAGGTGAACGGCAGTGGCATTATGATAATCTGGTTACTACGTCATTCATTGGTTGTAACAATGAAGGCCGTTGTGAGCACTTTTGATTACTCTACATTATCGACCGGTACCATACGTGATCTTGAAGGTCCAGACATATTTGTCTGCAGCGATCATGGCATCGGAGATGATCAACGTGAATTGATTGTTTTTGTCCAGCGCAACGGGCACCACTACACCATTCATGCTCCCGCCGACCACACTAACCACATCGCCGTTGAGGTAGGGCACCTTGTCCGGAATGGTGACACGGTTAGCTGACGGCTTTGATAGGATATGAATGTAGAATGCGTCCGGCGTTGTTGTGTAGCGTAGGTCGCCAGTGCCGGCAGTGGTATACCAAAAATGCGTGTCGAAGATGCTTTCGGCATGAGAGATAATCCAAGCACCAGCGTCCAGCAGTCCCTTTTGCATAATTTGCGGTATTGTTCCATCGCTCTTCGGGCCAATATCTAACAGGAAATTTCCGTTTTTGGAAACAATGTCAACAAGTGAATTTACAATTTGACCGCCAGTTAGATATTCGGAATCTGGTGTTTTGTGGTTGTAGCCATAAGAGTAAGGGTCCATTCCGCGGCTTGACTCCCATTTCTTCATGACCGTATCTGGGTAGGTCGTGTATCTGGCAGTAGAACATTTGGATTAACTCTGGTCGTCATTCTCACAGCGATGACTGGATGACCTACTCTGGTGTGTCAAAATCTCCTGTAATACCACAACGTGAGTTGAAAACAACTTGTCTGCCTTGGTCCTTCGCCCAATTAATCCAGTCCGAAAGCATTTGAGGCGAGTTATTCGCACCACCAATGTCACACCACATAATTTCTGTTTCATAAGTATAGGCCAAGGTTTTCATCTGTGGATACTGAAGATCTTGTACGTAGTCATTCACTGGTACGTAGCCAGTGTAAGGAATCGTCTCTCTAGTGTAAGGATTGATTGGAGGTCCACCGGGAAAGCCACCGCCCCAGGTAATGGCATACTTCTTGTACCCAGGATGATACCATTCGGGCATTGAGAAATAGGTCCCTTGTTAAACGAGTATGGAATTAGAAGGCCATCCAATGAATCAAAGTAGACTGGACATACCACGACGTAGTTGCGGATAGTAGGTCTTAGCCGCTGTAAAGAGTTCATTGAGGAAATCTCTTTTGGGCCCAAAATTGATTGAGGAGCGCATGCTAGTCTTAGCTGGAACGTCAAATATGGCGAAGCCGTCGTGGTGTTCTTGCCTGTCATTAGTAATTCATCAAGTGCTTGGTGCGCTTACTTGTCACTGGGACAAAATAGCGTGCCCCTGAAGCAGCAATAAGATCCAGCCAAGACCTAGCGTTGAACTTTGAGGCCGTGAAATTGCCTATAAAGTCATCGTAGTTGAGGTTCTGTCCATACGTATCCAAATGGTACTGGTACGTGTGCGTTCTATGATTGGGGTCGTGTTGCCATTTCCAATACCATTCAGCATAATCTTCATTTGGTGCCTGGCTACCGTACGCTGGAACCGAATATATGCCCCAATGAATGAAGATGCCGAATTTTGCATTGTTGAACCAGTCTGGCGTTTGGTGTCCATCGAGGCTTGTAGCATTGGCTGTGAAATCACCAACACCGCATTTTCCATCGACATTCGCTGCAGTTGTTCGAGACTGGCCATACAAATGGCCCCATTGGGCTGTAATCGTAACGTTGCAAAACGTTCCGGCAGCGACACCAGCCTTGTTGGCCACACCGACCTGGACTAAAGCGGACTGCCCAGGTAAAAGGCGCTTGATGGTGTTGGCTTTGGCAAGGTTCACAGACGGTCCAGAGGCTGTGACATTCAGACCGTCATCAGTAGTCAAAGCATATGTGCTGTCTGTATTTTTTATCAGTAGTTCAATGATCTGAATGCTAGTTGATCCCTCAAACCACTTCGACGTCAGATTTGGGAGAGCAATGGACAGCGACGGCGGAGCATCTGTTGAGGAGGAGTTTCGATGAGCAGTCTTTTCAATAATGAGACGGTGCTTCACATACTGAGAGCGCGCTCGGAAGGTTGGTTGTAGACAGAAACGCCGGCGCAAGCCAACGAAGCTAGACCTAACGTCAGACCCAGGCCTGCATTGACATTCACATGCATCTTTAAGCAATTCGTCAGGGTGGAACAGAAGCGAAGCTCAGCAGTCATACGGCTTTACAGCATGCTCCTAATTTTTATATTGATGCAAAATTATGCCACCCTGGCTTGTTGCCAATATTCATTGTCGTGAATTCATCCATGTCCAATTATGCGGCACATAACCAAACGGCACTCCATTCTGTGAATCTGCGTGTGACAGTGACACTCGATCTCATTGCGCATAATCATAGGAATACTCCAGCTTTATGTCAACTAGCGATCTGAGCTGCCCGAAAGACCTGGTCAGATCGACACCCATGCATCTCTAGGTTTAATATATATGTGGAAAATTGCACCAATCATGATGATTCATATGGAAGTTGTGGTATTGCTGTAACGATTTAGCCAGGCACCCAGGAACACCGAATAAATCTTCAGAAGCTCCACCCGGCTCACTACAACGCAAATGTATACGGAAGGAAAACTCGGGACTTGACAACGAGTAATGTAGTCATGAACTCTGTTACATAGCAGCACATGCTCGCCGGTCCATACGACTATTTTTCCATAGTGCGCATTGGCAATAAAGCTTGCCATGTTCGTCTGTATGCCGTGCGACGGGGAACATGGTTGTTGAAGCGGCTGCATCCGAAAGTCACAAGGAACCGAACTTGATTTTTGCATAGGTTTTTCCTGATGAAGACACGTCATATTTGATGCATCTCTGGAAATCGCAATGATAACGAGAAGCGTACAAGATCCTCTTGGCTTAGAAAAGCATCGCGCAGTGTCGTATTATAGGGTTCCATTGCGTTGGTGATCAGCTTAGAGAAGAGGGGAAAATCCGGAACTTTCGGAACAATATACACAGTAATTCCGTTGCCCATTGTGTAGACACCAATCCAAGTGTGATACGACGTGGTGAGGGCATCTGATTGACGACAAAAGGTTGTCTTCTCTCCGCATGGGCCGAATCTTGCTTGTGGGAAATGTAAACGTATAGCAACGGCGACAAGACAACTCCACGTTCGTTCGGCTTGTACTCAAATCTGCCTTTTCCTGCCACGAGGGCCGGGACTTTCAGCAGCGAAAATTGCAACGACTGACTTGGAGTCTACTGGAATCGCTGAACTGAGGCTTCTACTCAATAGAAATGGCAAAACGGCATTGGACTGCTGCAATAGGCATTCTACTGGCCTATCCTCAATTCGTCTGGTCTGTCTTTGACGGCAGTCGCTACATGTGGTATGACACGCCGGCCACTGATTGGGAGACAGGTGCACTGTTGCTTGGCTGTGGGAGGCTTGGTGCTGCAGTCTTTGGCGGAGGCAACGATACTATCACGCTTAATGAAGATACTATTTGGTCCGGACCTTTGCAAGAGCGTCTTCCACCAGAGGGACGCGAGTACTTGCCAAAAGTTCGCGATGATTTGGTTCAGGGTCGTGTTTCACAGGCCGGAGAGCTTTGTCTGCAAAAAATGAGCCCAGCAATGCCCTCTCAGAGGGCCTACAGTTATTTCGGAGACCTGCATCTAGATTTCAATCACGTTGGTGAACTACGAAATTATGCAAGGTATCTTGACACTAGACGTGGAAATGCCATAGTTTCTTACAGTCACCACGAAGTCAACTACACGTGAGTTTCAATCGACAGGGAATGTGAAAGCGAAGCATTTCTGATCAAATTTTCAGTCGAGAATACATCGCCAACTATCCCACAAGTGTCGTGACGGCAAGAATTACCGTTAACCAAAAAGGGAGCCTCGACTTCGATGCTTATTTCGGGCGATTATCGTCAATCCTGTCAAATAAAGCATCTGTTCGCGAAGGATTGGGTATCATCACAATGAGGGCCAGCAGCGGGCAAGCGCCATCGGATGAACCCATTCTTTTCACTGGCCAAGCACGATTTAAGATTGATAAAGGTAGCTTTTAAAAATAAAAGCCTTAGTGTTGCAAGTTCTGATGGGTAATTTTAGGCAACATCACGGCTTCTGGGTCCAAGATAACAATCTCAGGCGCTACCACCGTCGATATTTTCTTTAATACTGAGACCAACTATCGGCACTCAAATCAGGAAGCTTTGGAAGCTGAAATGAACAGAAAGCTCGACATGGCGGTGGAGAAAGGTTTCGAAACGCTGAGAGAGGAGTCGTTCGCAGATGTTGAAGCATTGATCGGGCGTGCTTCGTTGGATCTTGGGAATTCCCCTGATGGCCAAGCTACTCTTCCACTCGATCAGCGCATTATGAATGCCCGTACACACTTGGCAGACATTGAACTCGTCACTCTAGCTTGGAACTTCGGGCGTCATCTGCTTGTATCAGCATCGCGTGATACATTGGGCGTGGTTGACATGCCCCCAAATCTGATTGGTATATGGAACAACGCCACGAGTGCTGCATGGGGTGGGAAATTCACTATTAACATCAATACTGAGATGAACTTATGGCCCGCAGGACAGACCAATCTCGCTGAGATGGCGCTTCCTCTGTTCGATCTAATGAAGGTAGCCAAGCCGAGAGGCGAAACCATGGCTAAAGAGCTTTATGGCTGTAATGGAACCGTATTTCATCACAATCTCGATGTCTGGGGGGACGCAGCTCCGACCGATAACTACACTTCATCCACCATGTGGCCGATGGGAGCAGCATGGCTTGTGCAGCACATGATTGACCACTACCGTTTCACAGGTGATAGGGATTTCCTCCAACAAGTAGCGTACCCATATCTTGTGGATGTTGCAGCCTTTTACCAGTGCTACACATTCATGTGGAATGGAAGCATGGTTACTGGCCCATCTCTCTCGCCCGAGAACAAGTTTAAAATTCCCATGTCTGGAAATTGGAGTCGAGCTGGAGAGGCAGCAGCCATGGACATTGCGCCTGAGATGGATAATCAACTTATGCGCGATGTGATGCTCAGTCTTCTGGAAGCCGCGCACGATTTGGACATTTCGGGTGATGATCATAATGTGGTAGCTGCAAGGGCATTTCTTCCTCTCATCCGCGATCCTCAGGTCGGTTCATACCAGCAGCTTCTCGAGTGGCGCTACGAATATATCGAGGAGTCCCCGGGCCATAGGCATCTGTCCCCTCTCTATGGTCTACATCCATCTAATCAATTCTCGCCTCTCGTGAATGAGACACGTTACAAGGCTGCAAAAAATCTTCTGGATCGTCGTGTCAAGTATGGATCTGGAAGCACAGGATGGAGTCGCGCCTGGCTAGTCAATCAATTTGCGCGCGCATTTTCGGGTGCGGAGGCGTGGATACACATTGAGAAATGGTTCAGCAGGTTTGCAACAACAGCATTGTGGAATACGGACAATGGCGCTGGGTTCCAGATTGATGGAAACTATGGCATCACAAGTGGCATCACGGAGTTGCTCCTACAAAGCCATGCCGGAGTTGTACATCTCCTACCAGCACTCCCTCGCGAGGCTGTACCTTGGGGAAGCGTGCAGGGCTTGCTCGCCCGAGGGGGCTTCGAGGTCGATATCAAATGGATCAACGGTCGCCTCGCAACAGCAAACGTCACATCGAAACGCGATAGCGTGCTCAAGCTGAGGGTTGGCGACGGGGAAAAGTTCTATGTTAACGGCGATCTATATAATGGCGCTATATCGGCAAAGCCTGGCGCTGTGTACCGTATCGCGCTGTGATATATTCAACGAATACGCTAGCTTAAAATGTAAACAGAACTAAGAGACCAAATACGATTTATATGTTGGAAGCTGTTATACTATAATAATCGGGAGATCGGTGTGTTTGCAAGTGGTGAGTTGGGTATGATTGTATTTATACCGCTTGCTGTTTCAAGGTTATACGAACTCGGACATACTTTTTGTATATTTTATACTAGAAGGCGACAAAAGCATGATTTAATGGTTTATTCTATTATCCATTCAGATTTTGGATGAAGAACCAAAAGAGGTCTAAGGGATAGCAACGGATACCACGTAGAATCTCCACCAGTACCAGGAACTACTGATATTCCATTATCCAGCATGGTGCTCCTGGTTCTGCCCAGGATCAGAAAAAAAGCCAAACGCTTCGGGGAAGCGGGGGCAAAATCTTAAAATAAAGGACTTGAACGGCGTACTATTTCGCGTTTTCCTCCATGGTGGGATGGAGTTGGCCCCAAAAGCGACAAACAACCTCCAAAAAAGGGAGCCAAAGCCCCCAGACATACTGTAGAGTTACTATCGTAATAGATGACGCGAATTTCAAATATATACTGCGGCAAAGTTTGCTGAGTTTTTTCGCCTATACCATGGTTCTCCGTTCACAAGCGATAATGTTGCTGGAAAAGCGACTTATTGCGGGTGGGACATACAATCTCCTGGCATGGCATTGTGGTTGAATCTCAACAGAATTGATATTGGGATCCTACCGATGGTACCTATGGTAATACGAACCTGTGCTCATTCCTTTGGGTCAGCCTGCGCGCAAATCGCACTTGACTGAGTAGGGTGAGGAGGAAGTGTTGTGTAATACAAAAACCCAGCCTCCCCCACCCTCAGACCCCTCAGCTGTTCTTTTCGGGTTAGTAATCAATGAGGTGAGGGGATACGTACCTGAGGCCGCATCCACCAAACCTCTCAGCAGTGTATGATCTCAGCAATGGAGCCTGGGGTTCACCGGGGGCCATCCCTACCTTTCAATGTACCTCATTACATTCTCCTGGAACCCCGATACCCCGTACATCCATCGACGATGGAGTCGACGTAGTGTGGTGGGTGCCATGGGGCGCTGGGCAGGACTGCGGGTCTTTGAAGACGTAGGGCGTGGATTCCGCGGTTTCATTTGATCTGGTCGGACTGTTGGACTGGTGATGATATTGAGGTCTGAAGTCCAAGGTACGGTCAAGATGCAGATGACTGGGGAACGCGCACATGGGACGGGCTGGCAGAGGCAGGTTGGACAAGGAAGGGCTGTGGAGACAGACGGTGACCGCCATGAGAAGACAAGAGAGGGAGATTCCTTTGGAGACTAACGAGCTCTCCTGCGCAAAGGAAGATCCATGAGGAAGAGATGAATGAAGAAGAGACGGATGATGAAGAGGTGGGATGATGAAAAGGTGGGATGATGAAGAGGTGGGATGATGAAGATATGGGTGAGAATGGGGGAAGACGGGCTATTTATATGGTGTGTTTTGCACCTATTCGTACCTTCGTACGTCCACTGGGCTCACCTTCGCACTTCACTGGACTACTGAAATCCAAATACATATAAGGCACACGTGGACGCCTGGGAAGGTACTAACAGCAATGCTACGAAGTGGCAAGTACTTTAGGTTCGTCTTTCCCTCGCGCTTTTATATTTCAATAGTTTTGGTAATGTATTTGAACGTTGTACATGTCTCAGAGCCTAGGTGCTCGATGCCTCGATAGTTGATTCATTGGGTGAAAGTCACCTATTATCATAGACGCTCAAGACCGGTAAGCAAGTCCTGGTTGGCGCGGCGCAAGGAAGGGTTAGAGGGAGGAAGGCGGAAGGAGATCCAGGGAACTTCAGTGCCTGCTCCCCTACGCGCCTTCACATATCTAGGATGTTTACATTCAATATCGGATTAGAGGCAAGAACGACCCTGACAAGCTTGGGTCAAGAGCAAGAGAAGCAGGGTGGAAGCAGAAGACTTTTGAATTATTTTAAGGGGGATCGCATATGTAATAATATCAGTATTTTCTTTGATTCATTAATTGGCCTTGTGTTAATACTAGTGGATACGCCCCAACTTGGATTGAAGAAGCAGAGAAAGAATAAGGAGCATTCATTCCTAGCCACCTACGACTCTCAATGCTAAATCCACGGACAGCCGTACTGTTGCAGAATTTAAACCTTGTACACGTTGAGAGGCCCCGTCTACGTGGGTTCCATCCATTTGGAATTCTTTGGCGGCTTGGGCGGTTTTGACAGTTTAGGACTCTTTAATATAGAAACTGGGGCAGAACTGGACGAGATTGATCCATCGTGTTATCGGTTATAGGGGAAATTCGTAGGTACATAGAAAATGGTGAAAAAAAAAACCCAACTATGATCTTCTACTTTTATAAAACTTTATTTAACTATTATATTAAAATAACCTTTCATGAAGTCTGCTATAAATATTTATTCCCTTTTTGCATTTGCTATTTTGGTGTCTGATATTTTGGGCGATAGCGTTGTGATTTGAATGGGATATGACTCTATTTGACGCAGGCCAACTACAACCACCTCCGAACACTTTAGGATAGCAGAAGCTCATAGAAATCTTGGAGAGGTGTATGCAAAAGTCCTGGAGGTGATAAAAGGATTTCTCAGTTACAGAACATGGTGATTACAGCAAGATGAGGAATTACGTCTTTTTATCAAACCTAATGATATGAGCTCTTTGACCCCATTGTGGCGGTATATTTATTATCCCAGCTACTCACGACCTTTCCGTACGGTCCTGTATATATTGTACTGGAGTGCATTGCTACCTATGGTATTTGACGTTAAGTTAGTCGCGACACTGTTTCACTCGAAATATATATAGTAAACCCTGCCCTGCTGAAATGCTAAGAAAATTTGCATGTTCATCCAAAAGGAAGGCGCAGACTCATTTTATATGAATTACATGCAGAGGTGTTTTTCCCCGCTTAGCACCAATCCTTGGTGCTTGCATATCATTTGTGCACCAATATTGAACTGAGTAGAAATGATTGAAGCTGCCACATAACCTTGATGCAAATGACTAGACACCCCATTCACAATGGGGTGGCAGCGAGAATGTCATATTGTCCGACTGCCAGCCTCGCATGCGCGAAAACCTCGACCACCAATGGCGTAGCATCCAGCCCTCAAAATGGGTGACTTCAGGAACATGAGCTCCACCATCCCCAGGTATCATTACGAACTGGTCAGGCGCGGCTTGTGGAAGCCATAAGATGTCGCACATGGTATGATTCTTGGTGCCATCTGTGACGTAGTCTGGAAAGCCAAAAGTATGCCCCTATGGATTCCAACATATTAGCGGGCATATCATACAAATAGAACCAAGTAGTTGCTTACCAACTCATGGAGCAAGATAGGCCACTCGCTCAATTTAGAACCAACTGTTTGCCACCCGTATAAGCTAATATAGACACCTAGCCCAGAAGCAGCACCCATGTCGTGTTCACCCCATGATGGATCGAGATAGAAGAACTGATGGTACCGCTGACCAGAACCTCCCATGCATGAGCTATAGTTACCATCTTGATGTAGATGGCGTGTACAGCCAGGGTCGCAAGCCGGGGCGCCACTTTCGTCTTTGAAACCTGTATATAGTTCGAAACCGTTCACAGAACCCTCGAATAAGCGACGGTCTGAGACTGCCCAGCCTGTGATGTTGAAGCTGAACTGATTGAAGGGATAATTATCCCAACCAGGAAGCCATTGAAACCAATTCTCATATTGTTTCTTATACATTTCTTCGACTTGTTGACGTGTTTTCTCGGTTAAGGTCGTGTTCGAGCCCCAACGCATACAGACGTTGATGGTACTTGATTCGTTAGACAAAAAGCCCAAGACGGGTGTAATAGATGGAGGTTTACATACCCGCCTCCATCCATAATTTGATCTAGTGCCCAATTCTGGTATCCATCGAGGCTAGGAGGAAATTGATGCGACCTCCCCAGAGTGAAGTCCCATGCCTCTTCAACAGACTTCCTCCATTTTTCGGGTATCATAGTATCGTTAACTAGAGGAATGCCGGTGCCACAGCTGGTATTGGCGAGCGCGGTAGCTAGAATACAATATCGAAGAAGCTTGGATGCCATACTTGGTGAAGCGGCAGTTATCTGCATCGAGCGCTTATAACAAGAAAAGAAGTGGGATGGTTTAATCAATCTCGAAAGGAAATTTGAGCTTTTATACATATTTTCTTCTCTCCCCTGCATTCTAACCCACCACTGGTGCCTAGAGTCGCACAGTCCCATCGAATAAAATTCGCATATAATATCTATCAAAGTATATTTGGCATAAATTCTCCCTGTTCGGGCCGACAGCTGAGTAGCTAGGGATGTGAATTACGGTTACCGTAATTACGACGCTAGAAATCCTTTACGGTAAATTTTATTAGTAATCTGTGCGTAAACTAAACTGAAAGAGATCTTACCTAGGGAGCTACTTACCTCCTATCTACCCTACCACCTACCCTCTCTATCTTAATTAATCTTAAGGTTATTTATACCCTTATAATCGCCCTATCTTAGCTAAAAGTTTAGTATTTTATTTTATAGTACTTTTAATAATCCTAGCTATAAAATGCTTAAGAGATTCTATCTAGGAGGACGTTACTATTAGTAAAGAATTAGATAAAGGTAATATATAGGTTACCTATAAGTACTACTTAAAGGGGTAGTAAAATATAAGCTTAATAAGACTCTATAGCTATATATAAGTTTGTAATAGGCTCCTAAAGAGTGTAACAGCCGTTACAAACCATCTCTCCCAGAGCCACGACAAAGTGTGACAATTCAGCTCGTGCGCTAAGGCGCTAGTTAGTAGGGTAGAGTCTAATCTAAATTAGCGCATATTTAGACTACCTATAGCGTAAATTAAGTTAAGGTAGAACTAGACCCTATCTAGCCTTTCTCTATAGAGCTAATATATACTACTAGTCCCGCCTCTCCCTAAATTATATTTAGGCTTAGAAAAGAAGTAATATAGAAATTTACTAAAAAAGAATTTAGCCCTTATAAAAGGAACTAAATCCTCTTAGTGTAACAGCCGTTACAGATCATCTCTCCCAGAGTCATGACAAAGTGTAACAACTCAGCTCGCTCGCCAAGGCGCTAGTCGGTGGGGTGGAGT
>JAQGEP010000343.1:0-36413 GCA_028476805.1 Acrocalymma vagum
TGTTTATAAGGCTGACTATTACCGGGTAAGTTCTGAGCTATTGCCGGGTAAGTTGTATTGCCAGGTAGGTTATATAAGCTTATATTTTTACATATTCGATTGCTATTCGTAATATTTCCCGTCACGCAGTAGTTCATTCCGCTCGATTCTCTGCCCATCCACCGACTGCGGGTTGCACAATCGAACGCCCAAACAACACTACACTGTGAAAGCACTGTAGTGTAGGAGGGAAGAAAGAGGAGGCATAAATATACTATAGCGCGCTACTTATTATTCCTATTTAACCTATTAGTAACAAACTTAGGCTCTAATCTAGGCCTATATAACAGAGCTTAGGTTCACATCACAGTAGCTTTCCCTTTAGAGCTAATACAGGAATTTCCATAATTTATCACCGGGGAGAGGTTTTACGTGTTTTGCGCGTTTTACGTGTTTTATATAACACCCTGACTTCGTAAAACCTGACTATATATATACTTGAATAGCTTTTATAAATTTATATGGTAATGTTGTTCAGGGTGTTTAATTTTTGCGACCCGTAGTTAGTAGATAGGTAGAGAATCGAGTAGAGAAAACTACTATATAATTAGAAATATTATAAATAGTAATTAAATACCATTTTCAACTAGATACTATTCTTTAGTACCCTCTGGCTATTATCACTTACTTATTAGCTACTTAATTCTACTTATTATTAGACTCTTCTCTTTTTAACTTAGCTTCTTCTAAATTACTTAATTCCCTCTTATTATCCTTAGTTTCTAATTATAAGTAGAACCCTTTTTACTTAAGGATACCTAACCCTTTCCTTTATATAACCTTTTACCTTAATAGCTATAGACCCCTCGTACTACACTACAATGTAGATTACGTAATAGCTCTTTACTACTGTAGTGTTGTTCTGGGTGTTCGATTTTGCAACCCGCAGTCGGTGGATGGGCAGAGAATCGAGCGGAGGAAACCACTGTGATTGGAAATATTACGAATAGCGATCGAATATCTGCTTGTTGACTACTTGATTCCTGGTGATTACTATCTGTCTATCTGTAGCCTTAGTCGTGTTGGGGGCCTCGGGTTTCCGATTGCAAGTAGAGATCCTTTTTGCCCAGGGTCACCTGACCTTTCCCTTCACATGACCTTTTCCCTCCATGTCCATAGACCCTTTGTACTACACCACACTTCTTTAATATTAGCCTAGAATTCTATTATAGATAATCAGAATTTATTTACAATCTAATGAGTTCACATTCTGACCAGTCTGGCTATTGAGTTCACGTTGAGTGGGCTCCCTTGTGCAGTCTACTTGCGGCATAGTCCCTGCATATTTGCTTGCCGTTAACAGCGATTACATGTCTCATTCTTCGTTAAGGCTTGTAGGGATATCCTTCCGCTGTACATTCAAAGGGGAGGGATCTGACGTTCTTACCATCCACTACACATCGCTGGCCATTGAAAGTTGTTTCACACTTGCCACATATTTCGATATCAGCTAGATTATACAAGGATATTTTGCGATGAGCCATTTGGTGTATGTAGAATCGATCGTGTATATAACATGCTATAAATATTTACACAAGAGAGACAATTTTCCCTATGCACAGTTGATGCAGTTCTAGGGCAGCATCACAATAGGAAATAATATATATTAACAGGAACCGCGGTATTATACGTATGACTTCACCGTACATGCAATGAAGTGAAATACATGTACATATGTGGATTTGACTAAGCTTGCAGCCTTCTAAAATGAATTCATTTCATCTGGCATCTGCCCTATTGATCATCATCCTCGTCCATCATTACGTTCATCTCTCCCATCCTTCTTGCCTTTTCGTCATTGGCTGCCTCGTCGTTATTGTCAATGAAGGAACATCCAACAATCGCCTGTCTTCTCTCCTGTGCATTCATCTCGATTCCCTCGTCCAAATGTACGGCCCACCCTTCCCAGATAGAACCTCTATCATTCATTGTCATTGGCCCACGTGTAACGCGCCATCTTTTAGTGAGGTCTTCTTCTCTGTTCTTACTAGAAGATATGAGTGAGAAGGCATGCATTAGCTTTGTATAAATTATCTGATGTGAACTGAAATCGTTCGTTCGAATTTCATCTGGCATTGCTGCCTCACTCAGCTTTGGCCCGGGGTGTGTGGGCAAAGGTCTATACGTCTCTAGTACTTTGTATGTACCTAAATTGACTCCTCTTAGTGTATTTTTCCAGACTCCAACAGGCAAGAAAATTGCCTTCGTCAAGACTAGCTTCCCACTACCCTGTTTCGTATGCCCTAGCATTAATGCATCTGTCTCTTTTGCCAATCCATCTGCAAAGAGTCTACCAGCACCAATACCTAGCCCACCCCTAGGAATCAAGACTTTTGGTATATATACCTGAATAGGGATGCTGGAGGAGGACGTTGCAAAGGGCAAGTTGGTAGGACAATCAATGGAGCACGTTTGATTGGAGGCAGCGTCAAGCACTAGAGGTGAGGGCAGGTTACTCCGGAACCCTGGCCGTGAGGCCGATGAACTTGATTGAATAAAGGTATGAATTGGGTGAACTGTTTGAGTCTCAGCCATTGGCGACATCGGTGCGGGTAGATGCGATGGAATTCGAATGCTTGACACTGTGACGTTCGTGGAGCTCGGTGGTTGAGCGCTGAGGCTCTGAGTGTCTTGTGCTCGCTGATTGAGAACTGGGGCTATTTGCTGTATTGATTGAGTTCGAAGATCCGATATATTGCCTGCTGAATCCGTAGAAATCGAAGTCAACTGTGATGGGCTGGTGATTGGTACGCAACGCGTTTCTATGATTCCGGTATTTGATTGTGCTGTGTTTTGGCTCTCGTTCCTCTCGTCTTCTCCATTCTCATCTCCATTCAGGGAGCAATTTCCGTCGATAATGTTATCCATACCGATATCCTGGTCATCGCCGTTGAACCCAATAGTCCAGTGGGTGTTCCGATGCGGCATCGCTACCTCGTGCTCGAGCATTGTTGGGTAACTTCTTGTGATTGTGAGCCGGGAACCGACAAATAGCCTGCTGTGAACATTGCTGAAAACCGGCTGTGGAATAGGTCGAATGACGGCATGTCGCTTCCGTGACAGGCTTTGTAATCTGCTCAGCACACTTGCTGAAACATCCAACCGTGAAGCACTGCTTTGGGTTGGAGTTGGAGGAATCAGTGGCGGAGGCAGTGAAGGGCTGAGAAAGGAGTTACTTCGAGGTTCAGACTGATCGATATTCGCGCTCAGAGCTGCGAGTTGGGCCTCGAGGGCCAACTCGTTGCTGATTGCTATTTCTCTTTGTTTCTCTCTCATCAGCATCCTGTTCTGTGTCACGGTAAACACGCCTTGACCAAATTCCGAATCGTGGAGATAATGTTCAAGCCCATCTCCATTGGGATCAATTGGGGTATGTTTTGGATGTGCTTTTTGGGACTTCTTGTAATCGCGAATCTGTTGTAAGGTGACGCCGGCTTCGAGAAGTAGGAATAATGCCCGTTGACGGGATTTGAAACACGCAGAGTAATACTTAGACTGTTTCATTCGATCGTCTGGTATGTTAATGAGGGAAGGTAAAGGTTGGTTCTCAATTTCGGGCGGTTTGATCCCATACTCGACTTCACAGTATTGGAGGCGTTCGATCTCTTCGTTTTGTCGTTTCAAGGCAGATAGATCTGGTTTCTGGTGTGTATTTGTGCTAGACAAGGTCCGCAAGAACGGTTTAGCTACCTTGGCCTCTGTTGTTATGCGACTTTCACTATTATCCTGCCTATTCGTGCCTTCATCTCCCTTCGAAAAAGCGTTCGCGTTGAATCCGTTTTTCAGGAATATTGGATGATACTCAAAGTCCCACAGACTCGGTATCTCCCCTCTCACGGCGGCCTTCAATGCGCTGCCATCGCAGATGTTGATATCAATCCATTGATACAAGAATTCGATGAAATTTGGCACCAGCCTGCTCTCAGCTTGAATTATGTCGATTAGAAGCCTCAACATCTCCTCCTCTTTCATGAGGCTTGCAATGAAGTTTCGCTGCTCGAAAGTGGGAACTGGTAGTGACGGGCGGTTCGCCTGCTGTTGCATTGAATCGAGTCGAGGCCTTTTGGGAGTTTGTAGAGGGGCAACATCCCATTGCGCACACCAAGTCCATAACTCTTCACCAATCTGTCGCGCCACTGAACTCGTGAAGTCTTGTATGATGCCCATGAAAGCCTCATGGCTCATGTCCATCCGATAAACAATCACATTTTGTGTGTAATTTTCGTATGGGACGAGTACAGGTAGAGGTTCGACGTTGCCAGTGACGTCCTGGAGGTTGAGATGTCGCGTGTCCAGTAAGTTCAAGATCTTCCCGAAGGAAGACATGATGTGTATAACTAAGTGGGGACGAAGTTGTTAGGTTGGTGTGTAGAAATAATAGACTCCAAGGCCTATTATGATTGCCAAGGAGATGACTGGTGCGACAAGGTGGACAATAATAACGAGAGCAGGTGAGAGTGAAACGACTGAGAGGATCGGAGTTGACAAAAGAATAGGGAAAAGAAGAGTGAACGGGTAAATAAATTGATCAATGTGGCACGAGCTCTCGTACAAGCCTGGCCGTAGGACTTCGAAAATTACAGTTGTGAATGAGGAACCGACCAGCTCAGCCGTTGACCTTTCCCCAATTATTGAATAGAGTAATACTGCGTTCGTTCACTCCACAATAGCAATGTCAAGTTCTTCACTTCCCACTGCTTCTACAAACCTCTCCGTGAAATCCTTCAAGTATGAACTCAACCTTTAATGCAGCTCATTTACGATCCCAAAGTTTATCAAGAACACCACTGACCCTGTCCTCCGCGTTTTCCCGTACTTTCCTCCAATCTGTGGTATATGCCTTCTTCACGACCCCTTCTAATTCCCGATTCCACCTATCTTTAGCCATCTCTACCAATCCAACAGGTACTTCCCTGCTCTTCGGCTCCGGTTCCGGCTGCTTAGGCTCGACAACACTGGTAAGAACTTGGCGCTGTTGCTGTAGAAGCGCAGCTTGCGAGGCGCGATTGGAGGCATGCAAGGAGATCGTGAGGTAAAGGATCGAGGACGTGAGAGTGAATCCACCAAGCTGAATAACACGTTAGTATGAGAAGAGAATGTAGAGAAGGTTAGAAAGCTTGTAGGGACATACGAAGCCGGTTGTGAAGCCCATTGCTTGGTTTGACTGGGCTGAGTGGGACGCGCGGGTTTGGCCGGCAATGAGGGGCTACGGATGGCCAATGGCCGCCAATTGAGATTGAAAGGCGTGCTCAAGGAAGCTGCGCAGAGTATTATGTATCGATGATGGTTACGGTGTTCGCTGCATCAGTCTGTCTGATAACTGTGACGTGAGGTTTCCTCGGCGGAAACCCTGCCTATCTGATACGGAGCGAGCAGCCTCGTTTCGGAGCAACACCATGACGAATTCACTCAATCTCTATCTCATCGATAGAAGTGGTTTAGGGATCTCATCTTACTGGCATATTTGCTAATCATGTTCTGTAAGGGGAGTCAAGCTTATATCTCCTCTCTCGTAGAGCGCATGGTGGTATTGTCAAACCCTAACAAAGTAGCTATGTGTGGTATAAACTAATTTAGTCATTGAACCTCGGGGCTTATCCTACAATATATCCTTCATTGCGAACATGTTGGCCTCATCTCGTGCAATCAGCTAGGCCTCAGTACAACATCGCCCACCAGGACTACCACGTTCTTGAAAAAGCGTCTCCATTCCAAGGGATCGCCACTAGCTTTTACGAATCTGACCTCGCTGTACACAGCACCATCATAAACTTCCCTTTCAAGAACTATATGTCCATTCAGCCCCTGTCGCCTCCCATCAGCCATCTTCACGCGGATACTAGCACTATGGTCTTTCTCAAACTGAGCAATCTGTTCCTCAGTAAACGGAGGTGCCGGTACACCAAGACGATGTAAAGCTTCAAGAAGAAGAGGGATGAGGAGAGAGAGAGCGTGTGGGGAGATGAAACGCGCGAGCGAGAAAGAGGGCATGACGTCAGCAAACCGACGAGCAGCTTGAGTTAAAGTCAGGGGGACTGAAGGCGTATGTGTGAATTGAGTCAGACTTGGGTCCTGAGAAAGAATATCCTGGGTGCTTGGTGGTAATTGTGACAAGAATGGTGCTGATGTCATGTTCTGAGTGCGATGTGTATGACTTCGATGATCGACTGCAGGTTGCGAAGCCGAAATGCCATCGTGGGAGGCCAGACGAGGTGGACGTTCCCAATCGAATGGTATGTCAGCTACTGGAGTTTCTGGTTGTGTAGAAGACAGCATGTTTATATTGGCGGGGCTGGCACGGGACCGATGGGGGTTGGAATCGATATCCATCGCATCTGGATCCTGAGAAACCCCGCGCTGAGATTGCGTAGGCCCTCTGGAAAAGTCGATTCGCAATTGAGAGAGCATCTGGGTCGCTAGACCAACAGGATTGGCGTTTCGTCCCGAGGGTGATAGGTAAGGGTTCTTGCGAGTGAACCAAGGATGTGTCCGAATTTCATCAAGCGTAAACCGCGCTTTGGGCTCTAGTTTGAGCATTCCTCTCAGCAGTGATACGATATTCGAGGGCAGTTTCTGCCACAATTCATCCGTCGTTCGCCCATCTGTGTCCACATACTCCTTGAATTCCTCGCTGCGCATCGTTGGTTCATCCCATGGAGTATTTCCAACAAGTAATACAAAGAGGACGACCCCGCAACTCCAAATATCGCAAATATTTGCTTCATACCCGACATCAAGCAAATCGGCCCTCTTACTACGTCTGCCACTCACAATCTCTGGCGCGATATACGGTGGTGACCCACACACTGTGTTGCACAGTCTTAATTGTCCATCCTTTTTGAACAGTGCCGCAAGTCCAAAATCTGCGAGCTTCAAGTCTCCTTCGGCACTAAGCAGGACGTTCTCAGGCTTCAGATCCCTATGTGCTATTCCCTTTGAGTGCATAAACCCCACTGCACTGATCATTTGCGTGAAGTAAAAATGTGCGATGTCTTCTCCCACCCCCTCATCTGCCTCGATTTTGTCAAACAAGTCCCCGCCTTCCGCAAGCTCCATTGCAATCCACGTCCATAAAGTATCTTCACCTGATCCTAGGCAGTGTATGATGTTTTGATGTTTGCCGAGATGTTGATGTAAAACAATCTCCATCTTGATCTGTTTCGGAGAGAGGCGGCCTTGCTTAAACGCATGTTCTTTATTGATAAACTTGATCGCGATAACCGGTTTCGGCGCGTTGATGGGAGTCGCTTTGCGGATTCTACCAAGTTGATCAGCAAAATTTCTCATAAGTTTGGGACTATTTGGTGGTGCGCACGAGGCATATGCGCCCTGCCCGATAGTTTTGCTGACAAGTCGGAAGGGTAGGTTAGATGGCAAAGGAGCCAGTTGGCTCTGCAGATTCAGTTAGCATACATCTAGCTACGATTTCAAGGGCTTTGTACCCAGGAGAAGTCGAGATTACTTCAACCCTGTGCGGGTGCACTTTAGGGAGCGGGGTTTACTCACCCCAGGCGGCGCGGGAGCCATGGCGTCAATAGTGACAGTTTTGCTCTTGTGCGTGAAAGACGAAAGCTCTTCAGTGATAGTCCAGGTGTGCGCTTTGTCTATCTGCTTCGGGAGTTGGCATGAAATCAATGTTGATAAGTTGGACGGCTGCCTAACGACTGCTAGTCGTCAAAATAAACTTATCGTCGCGTCGACCAAACACGCGCACGAGCCCGGCTTGACACGCGACCGAGTGACTCGTGACTTGGCAGCCACAACTTTCACATGACCATGTCCCTCAAGCACACAGTTAAACTCCCACTATGCAATCCCAACTCGCTCGACCTTCCCCTCACAGCCCGTCCTCACCACTATGACACTCAAGTCGCTGGAACGTTCGTGCCCCTCACAGAAAAGGGCTCTCGCACGAGGCACGAGAACACGTAGTCAACATCCTCAAGTGGGAAAGAGATGGAATGGTAAACACCAAGACGATGCGTTTCATGTCTGTCATTTCTACAGTCAGCATTCACCGGATCGCCATGCAAGCATGACATAGATGAGCTGGTGATACGAATTTAAGGAGCTTATGAAATAGTGGCGAGATCACGTCTCATGATTCTGAACACCATGTTCAATTAAAACTAGATTGTTCCCATCTATGGTAACACGGTCAGAAAGCGAGGTTCACGCAAACAACTTTATAGCTCCGAGGCCGCACGAGAACCTCGAATGCCAGCCCAAGTCACATAAGTAGCTCCCACGACCATTTCTGTGCATTCAGAGGCCCCAACGACATTCATTCACTACCTTCCCAGCTATTGTCCATGCATTCGTTTCAAGTATCGGCCCCTCCCCGCTTGTGCACACGGACAGTGCCGACCTCCATTCATTCAACCCGGCCCCATACATAAGAGCATAGCATTAGTGACTCTACCACCTACACAAGGTACTAGATTCGTCCGGCTGCTGTAAACTGAGTCGTACTAGTTGACGGTGAGAGCTGTGATTAGTCCACAAAAGAAATTACCATCATGAAATGCGTTGATGGGTTCCAACGGGGAAGTGCGTTCGGGTTGGGTAGCCTGCATGATGCTATGCTCTTAATAGACAAGGACTAAATGATAAGAACCCGCATCATAGTCATATTCATCTGGTTCGGCGGTCCAAATAGAGCACGCTCACTAGTCCGCGCTTGTCGTTTGCAAACATCCGCACGCGGGAAAAGTGTGGGGGTGATGATGCCAATGGAGAGATATTCAGATGAGATGAGAGACGATAGAAATGGCAAGACAGTAAGTAAACACGCTTCAAAGTCACTCCAGTTGAGCTTTATATTGCTGTAAGTTGATCATACGGGCGCCAAGTAGTCTAGTAGCCATCAATTCGACGTCATTTAATTCAAACAGCGCAATATAATAAAAATGACAAGAAAAGAAAAACCAGATACACAAATAAATACAACTGTGCGAAAAGATTTCGACTTAAAATCGTCACTCTTCTATTTGAGGACACTGAAATCCTCTCATTAGGGTACACTGCCGGGTGCTGCCAATGCACACAAGCCTCGAATATATCGAAGCTCCAACGGTCGATTTCCAAAATGATCCGTTCAAGCTCAGTCATCGAGTCTGGGCTTTGAGAATCGTTCATCGGAAAAGGATGGAAATGCCCTAGTCTCTATATGCCCTGTAACAACTGAAATGATTGAAAATGGAAACCTCAAGAATTGCAAGATCCACAGCCTTTACTAGATCCAAAACAGATAACCAAAATTATATTCGTCTCTTCGTCTTGACTTGGCCCGCGGTCTCAACTCGAAGAGCAGGCAGGCTGCGGCAGGATAGATAAAAATAGGTTAGGAGTCGAGGAAGAAGTATTAAAGAAAACCTGCAGGAGACCGCCGAGATGCTGGTGTTTTGTCCATCCGAAACGCCGCCGTCTAAATACAATATGCACGTTGATAAAAGGGGAATAATGCAGCCTATTCAACACCTCCCTAATAAGGTGAAGCAAATCATCGTCGTCGACCTGAAGAAATCGTAATGAAGCTTTGACATCTACGATCGAGGGCCAGCTGGGGACGTAGCATATGCGGCCGCAGCCGCAGCATCAAGGCCTTTGAGCTGAGGGGCGTATTTGCTGTGTTTGATGAATTTTGGTACGGAGTCCTATTCGGGGTATGAGCAGGGTATCCTTATGAAGTGAATTGGGGGGATTTTCACATACGCTAGACATGAGTTTGAAAATAGAGTTTTGCGCTTTGTCAAATAGCGATGCAACCTCGACAAGACTCTGCATCATGGCCTGATCATCACCAACAGCGCGGGTCATACGTGTAGCAAGCTGAGTTCTTAGACCATGGTCAATGTTGAGTTCGTTGGGCGAGCCGGGTGCCAGAAAGGCGTTGTACAGACCTTTTTCGCTCCGTTAGCATACGCAAGGGATGTGGAAAGGGTGCATAATCTTACCATAAGCAGCTGCAAGCGTCTCGCGGATCGTCTCAATTTTATTGTCTCCACTCGCGTTGACCGCTGCTCGATATTGGTTGTTGAACTCCTGGACCTCAAGGTAGAAGGACAGATTCTCCTCGCACATGTGATCCTTGAGGAATTCACGGAATAACAGACGCCATGAAGGATTACGAATAATAACGTAAGTGCGGTTGCTATTGGAGTCTCTTGTCGCACCATCACGAGCCTTAGCTGCATTCGACTCAGCCAGTGCAGGGTCATCAGGAAGAGACCACCCAGCAACTCGCTCGCCATGTGCAGTGATATAGTAGTGAGTCTGTTTGAGGGGCTGGAACAAATGTTCAGAAGTACGAGGGTCTACTGGAGCAATGAGCTTCAGCTGCAAAAAGAGAGACCCAATTTCAACAGCTTCGCGACGATCGACCATTGTTGAGCAGTCCATTAGCCACTCAGCGGCATTTCTACCATTGAACGTAAATTCATATTGGCGGCTCGAGGTGGGACGGTGCTTCACTAGCCTAACGCCAACATCGCACTTCGAGAACTCAAGAATTGAGTCCGAGTCGGACTGGGTTTCGTTCGCAGTAGAGCCAACAAACCGACGGAAGATGATTTCAACAGTTTGTTCATCACTGTGCAACTTGTCTGTCTCCGTGTTGCGCTCAAGAGTGACAAGCTGGTGTGGATTGCGGTTGGAGTCAATTACGGCTTTGACGTGAGCTGATTGGATGCCATTACGGGAGCAGAAACGGTCAAGAATATGGATGCCCTTTGGTGTGAGTTGCCATACCGAACTTTTGTTTTGGAAGTCAACCTTGCCCTCAACAGACTCGACAAACTTGGCTTCGAGAAATTTCTGGCACACAGAGCGTGCCATCTCCTTAGCCATTGAAAAGGTTGTGGTTGTCGTCGTGGTCACGACGCGTGATGAATCCTTAGGATCTGGCATTCTATTAGATTGAGAGAATTTCAGAGATCCCAGATTGGTGACGGCTTCGTCAGAAGTAAAAGTAAAGTCAATCATCCTGAACCGTACACGGTGGGGTGTCAAGGGTAATGATACCATGAGCGTTGAGAAGAGATCTTTAAAGTCCTATACATGTTGATTAGCGGTGATTCTGATCATGCAAACGAAGAGAATTTCCGTGAGCGCACGCAAATTCCAAGAACAGATCTCTGGCTGGGTTTCCAAAGTTTTCCGTACACAGTGATAGTTGACCCTCATCAAAGCCAAGACTCCATGTTCATGCGCCTCCGTTGGTTTTTTTTTTCAGTCCAGAAAGCTCGCTAGCAAATGACTTCGGACAATACTGTATGCGAATGATGCAAAAAATGTTTTCCTGCCGTATCCGTACATGGCGCTTCCACGAATCATGTTCCAGTGCAATCAATCATGATCTTTAGGAACATCTTCAAGCAGTCCCAAATTTTCACAATGAACCAAGTTGACTTGGTAGGGAGACAAGCTGCCTTCATGTCGTCCTCGCTGCAAATTCAATTTCATGTTCTTTGTCATCATTTTCTCCTGGTAACGACCAGAAATTTCGTGGACTGAACCACGCATATTCATGTGATTGTTCCTGCATTGATCGAATAGTCCGGTTCCAATTGAGGCCAGAGGTTTGCGATCTTCGGGGTTCAAGAGTAGGGACAATAGGGCCAAAGAGGAACTTTTTTGAGTATAGATTGATAGTCGCAGAGAGAAAAAAATTTACACTTACCCGAGTAAATGGACGTTCATCGTCCGTCATGCGGAGCAACCGTGACGAAGTTTGATGCATCTTCTTATCTGTAGGCTTTGCGACACCTGAAGAAGTAATGGAATGCTGAGACTTTGCCAGTTTGTCGGCGGGCTCGCTGCTGGAGCTAGGACCAGTGGACGAGGCCGCGGGAAGCGCGGCTGTAGAGCGTATCGAGATGTTGTCGGCAGGATCGTAGCTCTCCGATCGAACCGTTGAGGCCGTGGAAGGCTCCCGGGCTTGAGGTTCTGTCGGCTGCGAGTCGGTGGTGCGGCCACGCAACGACGATGACGAGGGTGCTCGCGGAGCACGGGGAGTGAGGAAGGAGAAATCGGCCGAATGGGGTGCGTTGGAGATGCTGTTGCCTCTGAAGTGGCTAAAGGAGCCGGAGCCGTCGCGGCTGCCCTTTCGCAGGAGGGGAAAGCGGGACACTAGGGTGGATCGGCGGGAATGGGACCTGGAGGTTGAGGCAATGGGAGCAGAAGAGGGCGCGGTGGCGGCCGATGGGTTGATGGCTGTGGTGGTATCGGCGGGATTGGTGGTGGTGATTACTGGCGGGGCAGGAGAAGGAGTGGAGGTGGTGGTGTTGGCCGTAGCAATAGCAGGAATAGTAGTAGTAGTAGCAGCAGCAGTAGTTCGAGCAGCAGCAGCAGCAGGAGGAGGAGGAGTAGTAGTAGTAGTAGTAGTCGAAGAAGAAGAAGAAGAAGAAGAAGAAGAAGAGGTGGTGAGGGAGTTGCCGCTGGGGTTGGGGCTGTTGCTGGCGGTGATGCTCTCCAGGGCTTCGGCTTCGGCAGCGGTAGCGGCAGCGGTGGTAGTGGCAGTAGTAGCGGCAGCGGCAGCAGGAGAGCGGTGGTCGGGAGACGAGGTAGAAGTAGACGGAGAGGTGGTGGAGGTGGTGGAGGTGGAGGAGAGGAGTGGTGAGACAGAGGGGGGGGATTGGAGGCCTCGGGGGGAGCGGTGGTGTGGACGGGCACGCAGGACTGAGGGAGAAGAGAAGTCGGACGAGGAGGCAGTTAGAGGGAGAAATGGGGTTGTCAAGGGCATCGCCAAACGAAGGCAGGAGCGTCGCGAGGAGACGTCTGAGACTGACGAAGGGCGAGCAAGTGGGTACGGGCTAGCAAGGATGGGCAGGATGGGCAGGATGGGCAGGATTGGCAGCACCAGCGCTTGACGCTTGACGCTTGACGCTTGACGCGAAGAGACTTGACGCTTGACACTTTGACGCTTGACTGTGTGGAGGGCACTCAGTTCAGTCCGCAGTCCGCAGCCCGCAGTCCACAATCCACAATCCACAGTCCACAGTCCACAGTGCTTCGGTGCTTGGTGCTCAGTGCTTCGGTGCTCAGTGCTTCGGTGCTCAGTGCTCAGGCCTCAGAGATGGATGCTGCGAAATTGTGGACAAGAAAGAGGCGAGAGGCGGCGGTCGACGGTCGACGGTCGACGGTCGAGCACAGACACCCGTGGCACACAGACAGACACAGACACAGAGCACACAGCACACAGCACACAGGGCTCTCAGGACTCTCAGGACACAGAGACACACGGAGACACGCCGACGAGACCGAGACCTGCCCTGTTGCGTTTGTTGGTTCCTTTTAATTTTCTTTTCTTTTCTCTTCAGAAAGACTGAATAACGGAGGGCTCGAGAGGGAGAGAGACAGAAAAAGAGAAAGAGAAAGAAAAAGAGAAAGAGACAAATTCTGACTAGGCAATTGGGGCTGCTTGTTGCCGCGCCGAAAAAGAGCGAGCGAGCAAACAGCGAAAGAACTGCGACCGCGACTGCGACCGCACGGCGAGGCCCAAGACAGTTTAGACAGCGCCCACGCCGGCCCAGGGCTAAAGCGAAACTGGGCGATGGGGATAGGCATGGGATGACAAAGGGCCCGGCCCCCGGCGTCTTGTCTTTCTCTGAGGGTGTGTCTGTGTGTACGTGCAGGACAGACAGTACAGAACGTACAGTACAGTACATACATTCATACTTACTTACTTACAGTATAGTACATCCATCCTTCCCTCCATCCACACATGGCTTGTATGAATGCCCCTACCTAGTCGTGTACTACCTGCATCCAGACAAGGACAGCATAGCGCATGTGGGTGGTAAGACTGCAGATGCAAGAGTCAAGACTCCCGGCCAGCGTGAGCTGCAAGTTGCAACGCGAGACACAGGGAATAAGGCGCTTGGCTCTGGCGGAAGGGCGCCCACGAGGCATCCCTGCAGATCGAGCTCGATGGAGAAATTCCCTAATTCCCTCCGTACTGTATGTAAGCATCAGGCCTAGGTACTGTATGGGTGTACTTACCACTACTGTAAGTACATTCGTCGGTACAGGCTCACGCGCAGCAGCCTCCGTCCGAAGCATTCCGGGCCTTCATCCTCCCATCAAGATAGATGTATTCCAACCCCATAGATGGCTATCTACAGATGTACACATGTATGCACATGGTACACCGCATTGCTTGCTCTAATCATGTTTGTTTTCTTTTGTTCTCCTTTTATCTTCCTCTGCCAGCCCACTGTGATCGGCATCTGCACGCAATACACCTGCAACCAGCCAGCCCGGCGCCTGACGCCAGATGTCCTCACCCCAGCCCCAGCAGCATCAGACGCAAAGACGCAAACCCGTGTCACCGTGCAACCACGCGTCCAAAAAAGCAAAGAGGCCACAAGCAACAACAGCAGTAGCAGCAGCAGCGTCGTCGCCTCGCTCCTCGCACCGCTCGCACCGCAGCCCCGAGCTTGTTGGCGGCAACCAGGTTTCCTATCCTGCACCGCCGTTGACTCTCAACTTTGGGCAACCCCGTTTTCGTGTGACGTCTGGTGGCAACCCGCTCGCCAAACGCTGCCAGCGCTGCTTGTGGGTGGTTCTGCTGCATCTACAATACACCCATTCATACCAGCCGTGTGTCAATCGGTGTCTTCATCCATTGATTTGTGGGAGCACAACAAACCAGACCCAGACCAGATAGGTACACCTCCTCAAGACAAGACGGCACCAAACACGACAGCGCCTTGTTTCCGCCACAAGAAAAAGAGAACACAAAAAAGAGGGGGGGAGGGGCCCGCGTCCCTCCACGGCAACGTGCTATCCACGTTGCACCCTTGCTTTTGGGCAACCTCCTCCCTCAGCAGTGCACAAGCGCCCAAATCAGCTTTTTGATCACCTCATCTGGCCGATCCTTTCCCCCTCCCACTCTCCTTTTTTTTTTTTTTCGCACTTTGGCTCTTCTCACAAATTTAGCACCTTTACTTGTATGTATCGGTGACATACTGTCTGCTAGCACTGATCTTCGCCGGGTCGTGGGCGCAAGCTAATTCCTCGCTCCAAACAGGAAGCAAAAATGAGGACGAGGAACACCCCTGGTCACTCTGTTTCTCGAATGGTGTTTCTCTCGATAGCCTAGATACCTGCTTATTCGTCTTACCACCTCCGGGCGGCGGAGACGGAGGACATGTGCCACCCTTCCACGTGTGCGACCACTCCCGTGCTCCTCCGGGCCCTCCATCTCCCCCTAACCGCTACACTGCTATCTACATATGTCCATGCGAGACATTCACATTTCGTCCTTGCTTATGGCCGGCAATAACAACCATCCCACCGGATCCATCGTCAAGTTCTCGCCGCGTCCATCGCGCGCGCAGCGAGATGAACACTGGCAGCCTTCAGGGGTTTGTCTGAGCGTCAGAGCGCGGGGTGTTTCAATCCAATCGCCCTCCATATGGCGTCGTCTGAATCCCTATCTGCTTTCGTAAAGCACAGACACGCTCCGCAGAATCGCAAATTCCTCCTAAGCTCTAAAACTTGACTCACAAAAGTACCCAGTTGGACACGGGGTCCCTTTTTACACACTGTGGAAATTGGCAACCCTGAAAACCGTACGACCACCCATTAAAATATTCGCCGACAAATGAAGAAAAAAGGGTCCGACCACACACGTGCACAACCCATCCCGGTGTCCCCCACGTTTCCCTGGTGGGTTTCTGGCTGAGTGGTTAAGTATACAAGCTCCGGGGCCTCTCTGACCTCTCCTCTGGGCGAGAACGGATGCAATGTAATTCGAGGGAACGGGTGCAGACCGAGACAACCGCCAGCAGCAAAGCTTCAGCCTTCAGCGCGACTGCGTGTCGCCAAGCGCAGCGTGCAATGGTGACACCGATAATGCCTCTCCTAGCTCGCAGCTCGCAGGGAGTCCCTTCAACACTGCTGCTGCCCTTCCAGCGCTCCTTCCAGACCCGGCGACTCCATTGAAGTGGCCTCGGCCGCTGTTTCGCAAAGGTTGTTGTTGGGTACATACAACGTACTGTACAAGTTAGGTCAACTGGTGGGTTTTAGTACCGAGCCCAAATGCCGCCCGCCCGCCCCTGCGCACAGTGAGCAAGCATCTCATCAGTCCACGACGCCCGAATCCTGTTATTCCCCGATACCAGCCTGGCGCCAGTCATGGGAGAATGATGCTGGCGGGTGCAAAGGGCTGACAGTATGTACGTATGGTATGTATATTGTGTACATATCTACAGTACGTACTTGCTGTAACTTGTAACTTGCCAGCAGGTATCTAAAGAACAAATCTACCTATGTGCAGTATATGCAGATGCTGTTGCTAAAAGTACATACGTAGTCCACTTGGTGTGCTGTAGGGAAGATAGCCCGCGAGTAATTCAGACGGTATCTGTAGCTCCAGCGAGAGGCTGGCCGCCGTTCCATTCATATTTGGCACTCACTTGCACTTGCAGCATCCGGCATACAGCATACAGCATACAGCATACAGCATGTAAGTACAGGATACAAGTACAGGATACAGCAGGGAGCGTGCAGGATGCAGCATGCCCCTGGGCCTCAACAAGAAGAGATCGGCCGCCCAGACGGCAAAAGCTAGCTCGCTCAGTGCCGAGGAGTGCACACTGCAGTGGCTAGAGCCTAGTGCTAGTCATGGCCCCCAAAGTCGCAGCACGAGCAGCGCGTGGCTCCAGGATGTGCCCGATGTCCGACACGTGGCAGCCGAGTGCTTCCTCCGCTTTTTGTTCCATTTGCTAGCGGCCCGCTGGTGTTGCTGATGTTGCTGATGTTGCTGATGTTGCTGGTGGTGATGCTGGCGTTGCTGGCGTGAACCATCGCCCTGCTCGACCTTTCTTTCAAAACCTGCACCAAGAGCATGGAGTACCACTTAGTGCCCCTTCTAGACACCCTATGTATGTACATATTTTCCCACTTGTTGTCTTCATGCCCTACCAGGCTATGTACAATATCTACCACTAGATGCTGCCCGGCCCTGCCCCTGCCCTGTCATGTCCAGTCCAAGTCGGGTCACCGAAATCTCTTCCTTTTCTTCTTCTTCTTCTATTTTCTTCCTCTTCTTCATTTCCTCCAACCGGCACCAGCCTTTCCTCATGGCCCCTCGCTAGTACGGCCCCGGCGCATACTTGACAGACTGGCACCATCCACCACTATCCACCACTTACTCCCCTATCCCTTTACCCAATAAGTACTTAGCTAGCCGCGAATATGGCGCCCCGTCAGCGCGTGGGCTCTCTGAAACTTATTATTCTCCTTGCCCACACCTTCCCTCTTGTAGTCTCTCCCAGCAGGGGTTCTTCCCTGCCATACCCGCAGCCTCAGCTTCCTGTAATCGTCTCTCTCTCTCCTCTCTCTCCCCTTTCAATTCTTCGTCCTTCCATTCTCCAATCAAATCGCCTCCTCTTATTGTCATTCTAAGTGCTCTGACTGTGTCGAAACCCATCCCATCTCACGAGTGGGGCTGCGGTAGAGGTAGCCGTAGGTAGGTAGCCCTTGTCCATGCCCATGTTCATGCAGTCCCAGCCAGAAATGTCGGTGAGACAAACGCCGTCCGTCGCGTATCGCAGCTATCTATCGTAAAATGCGATTAGCTTTGAGGTTCTTCGAGTCCCTCGACAGGTCACGAGTCGGTTGCCTCAATTTGTGGGGACCATTTTGCGGATCACGACCAATCCATCCCGAAACCGTTGGGACGAGCGACGGGAACTGAGTCGTGCCGATTATCGCGGGCTTTGAGGCGCCTACTATCAATCAGCCGTCAAGCCATTCTGCTGTGACAGCCGGCCTCCAACCACAGTTCCTGGGATATTGCAATGTCACAAACATGGCAGCTGGACCCCGCGAAAACACATGGAATTCCAACAGCGGCATGCTACTGCGAATTCTTCATCGATTATTTGGGACTCAGCTCAGGGGGCATTTCTAGTCAGCCAGAACTGCCCCCCGGCCGCCGTGGACTGACAAAAAACATCATGAGTTATGCAATGTCTTTTCGATCTCATGCATTCCTTTTGGAACCCCGAGTCAAATCTGTATGACACGAGAAAGGTAAATGGAATGACGGCGAGTCGCGATCCTTGTTATGGTTCCACGCCAGCCACCTTCTGTTGTACGAGCGAAACCACCGTTAATCACATCTGGGAAATTCAATTGCTAGAATCATGATCAAGCTCAAAGCAACCCTCAAGACAGATACAGCGCTTTTTCTGCACAAGCCGACTAGCGCATATATCTAGCATATCATTCACTCGGTGGCCGTATTCCGAGGAACATATGGTAACACTTCGCCTCTGATCAATTCGCCTCTTGGATTTACCGGCAGGACGGTATACATTAAGCACATGAATCATATTCTGAATCATAGCATCCCTCCAGTCCGAAAAGGATGTCATCGGGCCGATGTCACGTATACTGGACAAACTTTAACCAGAGTGTTCCTTTCTTTGGACGGAACGGGACAAGTAGATCATCGATGGTAAACGTTCTTGACACTACAGTGCCTTATGCGAATTCATCAGTGTCTTTCACACTGGTCATGCGGTAACCACCATGTCTTAACACTTTCCTAGGGTGTGACCTTGCAGATACATCGAGATTACCAAATCTCGCCCCAGCTAGCTATTCGAATTTGCTCTGAATGGGCTCAGCGTTCCACAGACAGCTCACACGCTCAGACTCCGCAGCACATGATCGTCAGCATAATTTGTGAAGAGGGTACTACTCACGAGAAGTGAATATTCCCCGAAGTAGTAAGATTGGGCATCTGCCAAAGAGAACTTCCCTAAGTATTGTACTAGGTAAGGTATTTCGCTCATGGTAGCGATCAATGAAGACCGCATGTGAATAATTCATGTAAGTCCGTTTACTGTGATGTGTAATTTATTTCGTATCAATCTGCGATGTTGTCACATTAAACAAATTGTAATCAACCTTACTTGCGATAGCCGTATACAGCACCCCCGTTTTGATTGACCAGTTTCGAATCATCCAATGGTAATGCTTCATCATAACAACATGCCTTCGAAGATGTCAAGTCACTTTTTCTTATTCGGGTGGATTTGATTGATCCAAATCATTCGCGTTCTACACCGTTGATGAAAGACACCTCAATCCCGTGCAACTTGGGGTTACTTCACCCTTTTTTTCCATGACCTATAAATATGGCAGACTGAAGATAATCTAAAGCAACCCAACCCTCTAAAGGGGTGGACTTGAAGATGAAGTAACGATGTTTCATCAAATTCATCTTGGGGGGGCATTTCCTTTGTCAACTCCAATCCTAGTCGACTTTCTCTTGTTATTCAGTAAATCCCTCCTATAGTAAGCTCTTCATAGATACCTGCCAGAGACCGTCTTTTCCTAACTAGATGGCCAAGACATTTTCCATGCCATTAGTGTGGAGGAGTTGCCTAGACCGTGACTTCCTGGTTCAATCCAACCTGGTATACTTCAGTTTTCTACTGAGTTACTCTTGCTCCTTGAATAAAACAATCACTAGGCCAGCATCTGAAATGTCATTGGAAGTTAAAAAGAAAAAAAAAACTTATTCTTGATTTTGCTTAAGCTCTTTCTTGGTTTTTCCCTGGAAGGAGAGTTTTAAATTTGAAGATGTGCCATACTCAGGCTCGAATATATGTCATGTTAAAACCGTAGCTTCTGGTAGCACGCGTCTCGCATCCACGACAAACAAAATTTCAAAAACGCCCTAGAAACGGCGAAGGAAAAATGAGAATCAAAGCAAGTCTCTTCAAACACTAGGGGTATAACGCAAAACATCATTAACATATGCCTTAATCCATGACTGAAAAAACAAACCAGACGGCGAACCGGTACTCCAAAGAACATCATCCAAAAGATTTTGTGATTAACCGCCTGAATACGATGAGGGCCTTCATGAATGCGTATCCCCTGCCCCGTTAAGAGGCCAAGGGAGATGGGGGTCGATTCAGGTAACCTCGTGATTTCTACCCTGGCTACCGTGGGTGAAGGCTTATTCATCTGATATCGCTTTAGTGATATTGCTTTCGTGAGCGGCGGAGTTGCCTCGAGGTGGTACCAACCTCAGCCGGTCTTAGAGGGCAGTACGGTCCGCAATCCATTGCATTGACATAGCAGAGAAAGTTATTGGCTGGGAATTCTCTGACATCCAAGTGCGGAGGTTTCGGATCTCAATAGTATATACTGAGTCTTTCTGGATGTTGACATATGTTGGCTTCTTGAACATACTAGACCCAGGGGTCAATGTCAACATCCTGGTGCCGTCGTGCGGCTCCGTTTTATTGATCCGGTAAGGAGCAAGGATGAGATTCAGGCGTTCCCTCGTGGACTTCGCTGGGGAGATGCCGTTGCCGCCCATTGATGTGCAGATTCTGACCTTGACAAGCTCCTCTCCAAAAGACTGCTTCTTTTCTACCACCACCACTGGATGGTCGAAGACGTCTTTGTTGCCCCTTGTCCTCGCGTGAATGATGGACTTTGAGTCCACCATGAACACAGCCGGGAGATGATAAACCTGCCCCACCTGGACAGTGTCAAACTGTGGCGTTGGTTGATGGGTAATGGGTACCACAGAAGACTGAACCCTTCCCTTGCGGAAAGCGCCTAGACTCGTCCAACGATCCCCCGAAGGCGATTGCAACGGGGAATCAGGTGGTGTTGGGGGGAGGGTGTTCCTGGGGTCGGAAAAAGAAGAACATGATGATGGTGATGATGGAGGAGAAGGGGGAAGAGAAGAAGTCCAGCAACTTGATGACAGAGAAGTGGATGAAGTTGATGATGAGATGGTTAAGGAGGAGGTTGAGGGGGAGGAAACCAAGGAGAAAGTGGATGGCGAGGGGAATGATGAGGACTTTGCTGATAGACGGGCCCCCGAGAATTTCCATGATAAAGGAATGTCTTGTGCCCTCTCTCTCATGACATCCCTTAGCCGGTATAGCTCGCTCTCTGTGTAGCGGGGCATTGTGGTGTGGTGGTTACCTTCCTGCGAATATCCTTGGGAAGGAGGGAAAGTTTTGGAGGGGGGAAGGAGGTGTTACGGAATGATAGATTCGAATAATGGGTAATATCCAGACGACAATAAGATGAGTGTGAGGAGTCAAGAGGTTCTAGCGACTGGTTGTACAAGAGGAAGTTTTTTTATACATCTAGAAAGAGTTTTCTTGATCTACCACAGGTATGCACCCTTGGTAAGTGCCTTCCACCTTTCAAAATATAGCAGCCATGAAGAAGCTATCAGATCACGCCTGTAGATCAATGTTTGAGCCCGGTAGAAGTTCTTTCTCTCGCCAACCATGGCTACTTTCCAGTGTTGAGGTTGATCCTTCTCTAGTGTGCGGGTTGAAGCTAACAATTGTTGAGGTTATTCTTTCGATTCGCTTCGTTCATATCACTATATGAAGTCTGGTCTAAGAAAATCTCTTTCTAGACGCATGGTTCTATTTAGCAAAGAAACAATAGCCTTTAGTCGCTGTCCCTGAGTCGCTGCCTAGAGTTTGGTCTAACCCGCCCTCATAGCGCATGACTTCTACCCAGAACTATGTTGAATCCCTAGGCTGATGGCTTTATGTCGTATGGAATAAGTGCAATGTAGCATCTCACGTTGGAGCAGAGACGATTAGAGATAATAATTACGACAGTAAAATGCACAAATATATGAGTATGGGAAGGTAGAGTAACTTCTGTCTGAACACTAATTGGATGGCTCGGTATGCGCGTATGAACATATATAAGACTACGTACAGTCGCCTAGGTAATGAATTTCTCTAGGCAATTTCAGATCGGGTGTAAAGTGAAGTTCGGTGCGTGAAGACTACACAGCTGCCGTATCATTGGTAGGTAGTAACAGGGAAACTTTAAGATTCAAATTAGATTGGCTCCTGACAACCCACTTTGCCCTGGTATATCACTACTCCTGTTTGGTTTTATTGGTTGGTACATTAACTGCGGATCGGTCCGCTCAATACAAAGTTCGGTGAGGGCCCGATGTCATGGCACTCATGGTACCAATAGGAAGCAGCATTCGTATCAAGTTGAACGCATCAGGTTCTTTTTAACTAGCAATTTCTGATTTTGCTGCGGCTTCCTGAAAAAGCTCTGGCTTTTGAGAACATCAGTACCCACGTACAATTTATGGGGTACTTCTCGGGATTTTATCACTCTTCCTATTTTGTCCGTTTGTTCAACCCTACTCGAGTGTTAAAGAGCCGACTTTGAGAGAATGAATTTTTTTTTTATTTGGCCGGCTTACATAGAACGAGGAGTACCAATGACTTGCGAACACACTAGGAAGGAAATTTTGTCGGGACAGAAACGAATATCCATGGTCTGTACACTCAATGTTCGAAGCCTATGTAAAATGCGCTTGTTTACTATGCAATACCAAGAACTCGCATACAAATAAAGAATTTCATATGCTTGTCATATGTTTCAAAATATGCCCACTTCGTTGAATGCTAAATAATTTCTAAGAGTCCTAAATCTTACTTACTATAGACTGGGAAAGTGGTGGTAATGTGCTCACCCGGCAGCCAACAGGTTCAATACCTATAGATATTGGTACAATACCGTAGGTATAAGCAAGTAAATAATATCTCCCACCTGGCTCATTCCCCTCAACAGGAGTCTAGTCTTGAGCATACCAGGGGAAAGCGGGGCCAGTTCCAGTCTCGTCATCGACCGTATCAGAGCACCTCTCCTTTCCTCAACAGTTCCATGAGCTGCGAATTGCAGGACGCACACATACATGCCTTGTACTGTTAGTGATGTTGTCCAATCAAAAGCGCGGCTCACTACACTCTGAAATTATCATTGCATTTTTCACTCACCTGCGGGTCATCAACAAAGATGCATTTTGACAGTAGACTGAAATCGCTAGTCGCAATAGCATCTACAATACAAGGTGTGGAGGAAAAGACATTCAGGCAGGAAAATGGTTCACAGCCCGGGGCAGAAGGTTTGAAGTCAAGTGGATAATTAGCCACATCAAAGTTCGACACTGATCACAGACCATAATCCTGCCCAACACTCTTGGTAGGCGAAGATATCTCAGCTGTGCTCTGTCGTACTTCTTGTGCTGCCACAGGCTGCGCACCTTCATCTATGATCGGATGCAACTCTTCATCTGCGACTGCTTGTGCCTCTTGCGCACTGAAAGTCTCCGTCCTGTCGTCCAGAGGTACTGAGTTATCACTCTGTCTGTTATGGAGCCGATTCATGGGTAAACGATCATTGAATTGGAGGGCTTGAGTAGCCAGATTACCGAATATACCAATCAAGTGATAAATTAAGATGTTCATGTTCATCGTGAATGACAGTACAACGAGGTTGGAGAATTAAGGGGAGAAGACGAGGGAAAATAGGACTAAATGCAAGTTCACGGGTCTTGTGATACGACAATGCATTAGCTAATTGGAATGTTCCCTTCCAAACCCCTAAACAGCAACACGGCACATTCTTGCATGTGCCTTGTTGCTATAGCACTGCTACTTGCATCTGTGAGTGACATGTATAAGCCTAGTGAAGTGAAAGTATAATGGTAGCGAATAATAATATCCTTTCTATGCTCCTCCCGATGCTCGCTTATGGTATTTCCAATTAAATGCAATTCACACCTAGAACTCCATGTCTCATTTTCTCAAACCTTGAGACGTAAGTGATTTCATTTGCTTGTTCTTTCAACCTGAAGTCCAACCAGGCGTTCCATATTTTTCAACCATTTCTGATCAAATTTTTGATCTGTGAATCTCTCAGCTGATTTGCGAGCACGATACCTCATGGCTAGTGTCTCCTGGGGTGATAGTGACAGGGCTCTACGAAATCCTTCGGAGTACTGTTCCGCTGTCGTTGCATGAAAACCTGTACCATTTCGTCAGTGCTCTGTTTTACCGTACCAATGGGATAATTATCGTGAGTTACCAGTCGGCTTCCCGTCTACTTCTACCACAATGTCGAGTTTAGGCCCTCCGGAATCGTTTACTACGGCAATCAAGCCGGCAGCTTGATATTCGACGACGCCAATGCCAAAATGTTCATTCCACATGCTATTGACGCCTACACTAGCTTTTCGCATCCAGTCCAACATCTGAGGCCATGTAGCATCGCAAACAAATTCCACATTTTCTTTGATGTGAAGTTCGTGTGCAAGAAGACGGAGATTGTAAACGCGGGTGGCATCATCGGAATCTCGTACAGAACCGATGAGCACGAGTTTGGGGATTTCTTTGGGGTAGGCGGGAAGTTCGGGCCTAGACTGCAGAAAAGCAGAAAACGCTTCAAGAATAAGCTGATGGTTTTTCTCAGGGCGAAACTGTGCTATGTATAAAAGGTATGGTCCTCGGCTATTCTCGCTTTCTTCCGACACTTCGATAGTTTCTTCGAGTTCTTCCACCGCGACAGGCGGGAATACAACGTCGATATCATGATCCGTGGCGTCGTTGCGTTGATTGCGATAGGGGCCCCAGAGTGCTTTGATGTGGCTTTGGGTCCACGAGGAGTTCGTCATGACAATGTCGATTGTGCTACCAACCTTGCAGTACAGTTTGGCGAATAGCTCCCAATATTGCTTTTTGGCCATACCACGATAACCTTGACCTGCTCCAGCATTCACGCCTTGGCCGTCTGCCTTGAGTGAAGCGAGCATATCTGTTGAAATCGTGGGGTAGTGAACATATGCAGCTGTTGGTACTGAAGGAAAGAGAAGGGAAGAGAGACCTAGAGCAAACGCATATCCCATTGTGTCAATGAACAGGTCGGGAACAAGAAGCGTAAAGGCATCATATGCGAGAACGACAGAGCCTGCCGATTGCCCTAACAAGGTGAAACGCGGCCATGTGGTGCTGAGAACCCAATGACGAGTAGTAAGATAGAGGAAATGAATGGTTGGTGGGTACAAGTGAATGTTGAAACGGTCCTTCACGTGTCTGAGAATAGAGGCCTTGTCAACATTATGATCGCCTGTATAGACTACGCAGACTGCCTCCGGCCAGCGCTTTTGAGTCGCTCGAATGGCAGCCCAGAGGACTCGTTCGCCGCCACCCCCGGCATTGCTAATTAAGACATAATATATCAGCATACTAATTTGCCGCATCAAAGCTGCCAATGCCTACCAGAAGGGGTGGAAGAAACCCACAATACCGTCCCATTCTCTGTCTCCCGGGCCTCCGTTAACTGCACTGCCAAGCGGTAAGGATGCTATTTCTTCCCAGTCGTCATCCTCTTTCTGTTTCGACTTAGGCTGTCCTTGAAATGATCGCTTCTCGGCCGCGACCCTGGAGAGTAAAAGTTCCCGTCTGGCGTTGGAGGATCGACGTAGGCGGTAACCCGCCAGCTCTCCGACGAAGCGCAGGGTCCGGGGAAGGAAGACGGAGGACAACAGCAGGGGAACGACCAATGACACGAACAAAAGTGGCAAAGCCATAGTGAGGAAAACCGACCGGAGGCTATGATGCTTGCGGCGGGAGGAGCATCGGAGCTGTAGGCACACGGCAAAGCTGCACAGGGGAGACGGAGAGACGAAAGAAGAGAGAAGAGTTGGCCAGGTGGGATGATGGTGGGACGCTGGCCCAAGCTTCCCTGGCAAGGTAGACATCGTAATTCATCACTAACCTCAACACTACTACCAACACCACCACCGCCGCCGCCGCCGCCGCCGCCGCCGCCGCGACTTGACGCAAGATGCTCTCTGCGCGCGCGCTGCGGCTTCAGGCCCGCCAATTCCTCTCTCCGGTCCCCACCGCACATTCTTCTAAGCCAGCATCCGCACTGCGCCTTCGAACACGCGCCTTTCATGCGACGCCTCCCCGACAAGATGCCCTCAACGCCTTTCTCTACGTCCCTCATGAGATGATGTCCCTGATTCATATGGTACTCCCCTGGTATGCAACACTACCACTGACCGCCTTCATTATTCGCGGCTTCCTTGTCACCACCGCTGGATCCTGGGCCCGCTCCCTCACAGCACGCTATATTGGGCTACACCCTCTTCGACACGCCATTGCTCTACAGAAACGCCATGAGTTGATGAAAACAAAGCAATTCAGCAACCCTGGAGAGGCTATTGCCGCTATAAGGAAGGAGGTCAAAGCCGAAACCTCAAAATTGGATAAGAAGTGGAGCTGCACGCTCTGGGGACAGGTCAACTGGACCTTTGCCCAGCTGCCTTTGTTTGTAGCCATGGCGGAGGTTTTGAGACAGATGTGCAATACCAAGGACGGCCTTCTAGCTGTAGCACTGAAGACCGTTGGGCTTCAGCCTGGTGGCGAATCTGTCCACGGGGTGTCTATGGCTGTAAATCAATGGTTTGAGCCTTCGTTAGCCAACGGAGGCATGCTTTGGTTTCCTGACCTCTTGGCTGCGGATCCTACGGGCGCACTTCCTTTTGTTACATCAGCCCTTATGTTTACAAACGTATTCATCACTAAAAATACCGCCGCAAACCACCACAAAATACCCAGAACAAGCAAGGTCATTCGGAGAACCCTGCTTGGTTTTTCCCTTCTCATTGGGCCTCTATGTCAAGACCTTCCAGCCGCGCTAATGCTTTATTGGGCATCGAGCACTACCTCTGTGATGTTATGGAATGTTTGGTTGGATTACAAGTATCCAGCTCCAAGGGGTTTCATGCCGTGTGGCAGACCGCTTCAGACCCTGCCGATTCCCAAACTACGGAGGGAATAGGAAAGCATGGAAATGCTCTCAACATCTGTACTTATAAACTGTAGCTTATAAATGTACCACTGTCAGAGCAACTGGGGTCTTAGGGTAGTAGGTGTAGGACCACCACGCGCCAATATTGGCCTCGCATCGGATGTTCTCTTGTTCTATTCTCGTCGCTACCATATGTAGATACCCAGTATCTGTCCTATCCTATATATATATCACCAAAGCGGCATATCAACTGCCCGCTTCTAGTCGTCTAACTCAAGTGCAGGAGTCGATCTTGTATACATTTTTAACTCAAAGGCAATTGTATGTAGCAAAATAAACCTTTTTTTTTTAACCAAGCACATTAGAACCCAGGCGATTACACCGGGTAGGAGAGCACTCATACAATGAGGTACAAGATGCCCAGTAATTTGGAATCAAAGACTCAGTGGACGAGAGGCAATACAAGATTCATTCACCACTGTTGACTGGGACGTTATGTATGGTAGATTATCAAACTCGACACGGTCAAGAATAGCTACTTAGTAGATAGGGGAATGTAGAGACAAAACTACGTCAAGCAATGAGAAGAAGGGAGGACAAAACTGGAACGCTAGAAAGCCAGAATCATGTCTGAACCAGGAGAGAACGGAGACATGAGTTTTGCAACTCGGACCATCGATGTCCTCTCTCTCAAATACCTTCCGATATTGAAATAATGTTCGGTCATTCATGGGATATTTACGACTAAGTTCTAGAGAAACCTAGGGACCTGGTGCCTTACTCGTGTTTCTTGTTTGGTCGCAAGAACGTGGATCTAGCACCGGATTATTTTGGAATGGTGAATGCCTCCTAATTCGGTGTATGCGAAGGATATTGCATAAAACATCATAACGCGTTCTACGCCTATAAGTCAATGTGTTCATATCATCACACTCTTGAGCCACACAAAGCACTTTTCGAAGTAATTCATTGACCTGCCACCATTTACATATCTCATGACGCCGTCATTGATTCCCCAAGATGGCCAATATGCTAAGCAGCGTCACAGACAGGTTGTGACTAGTCCCGCCCCGGGAATGGGAATATGCATGTGAACCCGCTGATCCGTTTTGAGAAACCCCGAAAAACGCAAATAGCGAAAGAAAGGGCGAAAGAAGAAGCTTAGTCGAAAAGACCGAAGCCCATGTCCTCGTCTGACTCCTCCTTCTCTGTGGTCATGAGTTAGTGTCTATTTTTTCCGCTATGAAGGCAATTTGTCACATACCCTCTTCCTTCTCCTCGGCCTTCTCCTCCTCAGCAGGAGCACCGCCAGCGGCAGCGGCAGCACCTCCAGCAGCGGGAGCAGCGCCGCCGCCTGAGCCAACGTTCAGAAGCAGGTCCTTGACGTCCTTGCCCTCAAGAGCCTGTCCTATTATCAGAAAACTTGTTCCGCGATCCAATTGGAGTTTTGAGTGCGCACCTTCGCGAAAAGGGTCGTCCATATCGGCTCAACTTCTTCGATCTTTGCGGCCTTGATGAGGGACTGGAGCTTGTCGGCCTGGTCGAGTTAGCACTTGCCCGGCAGCTGTCACTTGGCAATCCCGTACAGTAATGTCGACACCGTCATCCGCAAGGATGAGAGCGGCGTAGGAGGTGGCGAGCTCGGCGGTAGACATTGCGACTGTGGTCGTGTGGGTTGTCGTATGGATGAAAGGTGCCGATCGAGATGTTGAAGATTCACGGTGGTGTTTTTGGCGCGGCTTTGTGGGAGAAGGCTAGGGCGTCGGCAAAAAGTTAAGCGAAAGCCGACTAGCTCGCAGCACACGTGACGTGCCCCGCGATTGACGTCGACGTCGACCTCAGGAGGTCGTTCCCCACCATGCTGGCTTCCCAAATGGTCCATTTGTATTAGAGCTGCAATCACTGTGCTGCACTCCACTTCCCCAGCCTCTCACACCCGGAGAGTCCATCTTTTCAAACCTGCCCGTCCACCATTCACCCGACTTCTACTTTCAACAATGACCGACTCGCCAGCGCCGCGCATCCCGCTGGACCCGAAAGAACAGCCGATCCTTGACAAGCTATTGGCCACCCGAACAAAACTCGAATTGCTCAAGCAGGATCGCTCAACGTATGTCAAGAGCCAAGATGTGTTAGATTTGTACGACCAGGTCATCGAGCAAGTGGTGATTCTGAACGAAATACGGACCACGAAGCGGCTCGAGCAAAATAGAGGTATTGCCCTGCCACAAATTTTCATTCCTCAAAGCCAAAAATTGCTTACATCTTTGATTGGTAACCAGTTGACCTGGTCCTCGACGATTGTTTCCAGCTCATTTCGCTCGCGTATATGACGGTTGGGAAGAATCATGAGGCCCCTGCAGTGTAAGCTGTCGCCAAAACTTCTGCAATCAAATCGACCCAGCTAAAGAGATGAAACAGGTACTCCTTCGTATCAACGGCCAAGGCAAGCACGTGCCATCCATTGCGATCAAGTCCCAGCTAACATATACTTCAGCGCCTCCTAGATCATCTGAAAGAAGCCATGTTCTATTCTCCTAAGGATCTTGAGTCCATTGGTCACCGCCTCAAAGACTGTCGGCGCTACATTGAGCGGGGCAAGGACGCCCACAGTCCACATCTCTTGACACTTCTTGAAGCCCGCATCAAAGTTTGCGAAGAAACACTCGCTGACTTGGAACTGAATTTGTCACATTTGACTCCAGACCTTACGCCAAAATATGACAAGCTGGTGTCTATCCTTCGGTCATTATCTGCCTGCAACACAAGATCAATAGTTAGTGTTCCTCATAATTGCCTGCCGCTGTACTTATCCTTGACAACAGTTTCCCAACGCCGAAGTCGATGGTTACTTGGAACAGCTGAAGGAGCTCGAACAGGAATTAAGGGCATATGGAATTGTTGCATATGAGAGCACTGGAACGAAGGAAGAAAAGTTGGCAGAAATGACCGAAAAATTGCTACTCACAATCACCCATCCAGAGCCGGCACCAGAAGCTAAGAAACTCATCGAGACGCTGCTACAACGAAATTTCCTCTGGGTCGCACTGATGAAGCAGAAGTAAGAATCAGGTTATTGATCAGTTTGAATGGCTGCTAAGCAGTCGATAGGCAAGGCCGAATAGCGCCCGCATTCCAAGACACATATGAGAAGCTGCGGAACATTCGGAGTCAACTGGAGAAACTCACACTCACGCAGGCTTGGTCTCTGCGTGAAACAGATCTCTGGAATTTCCAGCGACAACTCGATCGCGTTGACGAGGCTAGAGTGGAGGGTAATTTCATCGACGCTCTCGGAAGACCTGCCGAGCTGTACGAACAAAGGGTAAAATTTTGCCTATGATATACGAACTTCTTTTTGCTAATGAGCGTGCAGACATTGCTCTACCTTTTACGGAAAAGCTACGCCACGATATATCACTTGATCATTTCTTCTGAACCGGTATCTGAAGCCCTGTTGCCCATTTATAATCAACTCACGACCTTGCGGAAATGCCTCCTTGAAGTGAAGAAGTTGGGTGGTGTTTCCTCTCCACGAGAGCTGTACCCATACAGCATGAAGGTGTGTCACGAGCATGGCGTACAGAAGGTTGGATTCACTGACACCAAACTAGCTTAACTCTATCGATAACATGCGCGTGGACGGTAAATTCATGGTTGGAGACGAGATCCCTGAAGGACAAGGGAGTGTGACGCAATTGCTCGAGGAGTGTTTTGAGCTAGCTTATGAGCTTCGAAACGACGCAGAAGACAGCAGCTCAGCAGATCAGACATCTCAAAATGAGACCCCTGGTGAACCTGTGACTGCATGAATGGTCAATTTGTCATTCCAGCCTCTCACTGGCTTTTAGTATGAACCCAGATAATGTCAATGTGTGTATGAGGTGCTTCATATATGGTGGGTGCTCGTCAGTATTGCTTCTTTTCCTGGCGTCTTTGTTTAGGTGGTTGTCTGAAGCTAGAGTATGTCGTCTTTCGATTCGCTGTATTTATACTTGCTTGTAGCATTTAATCCAGCTGTATCTTGTTCAGCTGCTCCATTGCATCCTCTGACAGAGTATCTGAGCTATCCGCATCCTTAAAGGTTAGGTGGCTGCCGTACGATATGCCTGAATACTATTAGGAGTCTAGACAGAAATGTGGCTTTAGTTTTACCCACAAAGCTCTTCGCCGGCTCGAATATCTCGAGCTGCTCGATATGTTACAATGAGGCGGGAAGGATCTCGTTCCCATACAACATTTTGCTCTTGTGCGGAGTGGTTGAACATAGACCCCAGGCCGAATATCACAGCTTGCGCTACCTTTCTCTCCCCATTCTTATCGACAATTGGCCAGTTACTATAGGATGCGTCAGTATTTGCTTTGGGACAAAGACGCCAGCTCCACCTACTATGTGTAATGATATAACGAGGTGTGCTCGATATGGGTTTTATTTTCTTCCAAGCCAAGAACTAGCACGGGACAGATCTCGACTATGGTCTTTGCGGCTATGTCCTTTGTTGCAAATACTCCACGGCCTTTGTGGGACAAGTTAGTCTCACAGAAGGGCCAGCATGAAGAGCGATGTACAACACAACCTTTTGGAGTATCGGGAATAATTACCAAATCTGCGCAGCGTTGAACTGAAATTTGGGTATTGTTTGAGCAGGGGGCCATTTGTGAAAAATTAGATGAGAAGAAATATTAAAAATCAAATTTAACAGGTACAAAATAGTGAATAGCATTCTATGAAGCCGCGATGAGTGCTAAAAATTGACAATTTTATCTGAAGTGGGCCGGCGTTAGAGAGTTTTAGAGACGATAGTTGGGATAAGCTGCCCCACAGCTCCGTCATTCTCCTCGAACAGGCTCACCTGCGAACGACATCGCGACGATTTGCGGGAATGGCTCACCAGCGAGCTCAGTCACTGGGTGATGGGCTCAGGTCGGCGCATACGGTGAGCTTGAAGGTACTGCGGTAAGCGCACCGTCGACGTTTGCGGCCTGTACTCGTTGACTGATCCTCTGCCATAGGCTTTCTCGACCCTCTCTCGCAACACAGTTTCCTCTTCCCAACTCTCAGGAGCTTGGAATATCTCGCAAAGCCTCTCTCGTATACTCTGATAACTCCAACGACAAATTTATCTTGAGTCCTGTGCTCAATCTTCCAGAAGCTTTCGGTAGCGCATATGTTGGGGAAACCTTTTCGTGCACGCTATGCGCGAACAATGAACTGGCTGCTTCGGATAACACCAAGGCAATTAGTGGTGTTAGAATACAAGGGGATATGCAAACGCCTTCGAACCCAACAGGCTCTCCGTTGGATCTTTCCGGGCCAGAAGGTGAGGCAGAGGTGACGGCATCACCTGGCCCTGGGGAGTCGCTGCAGAAGATCCTGAGATTTGAACTTAAGGAGGAAGGGAATCACGTTTTGGCGGTCACAGTCACGTACACGGAAACGTCACTAGGTGAAGGAAAGGCGGCGAGCGGACGAGTGAGGACATTTAGGAAATTATACCAATTTGTGGCACAGCAGCTGTTGAGTGTCAGGACTAAGGCGGGAGAGTTGACCTCAAAGGATCAGATGTTCAGGTTCCTATTGGAGGCTCAATTGGAGAACATGGGTGAAGGCGCTGTTTCTCTCGAAGTAAGTGACCCTACGCCATTCGTTTTAATCTTCCCCCTTGGCATTTGCACATACACCTCGTGTTTTCCATTTATCCGTCTTCGCCGTTTTGGACCACGATCTGTATTTCATCTATTTCTAGACCAGCCGGGAGCGAAATCTCTTAGCCCGCTCCAAGCGGCCGAGCTGAAAGGGGTAGTGGAAATGCTGCGGAACACTCTCCGGAATTCCAGAACACAGTCTCCACCAACTAGCTTCCCAACCGTTCACTGCGTTCAGTAAGTTGGGCGATATATTGCAGAGCTGATATCTTCAATTCAGACAGTTGGCATCAATCCGAAACCGCCATTCAAATCAACCAGTCTGAATTGGGACATGTATTCAACCGGCTCGGGCCTACTCAGTGCCCCTGTACTGAACCCCAAAGAAGTCATACAAGTGGCTTTTTTGCTGGAGCAACAAGAGGATGGGGATGAAGCGAGCCAAGGGGCAGAGAAGGTGGGACCGGGCGACACACGAGTAGTGCTGGGACAGTTGGCAATTCAATGGCGAAGTGCACTGGGGGACCGTGGATCATTGAGTACAGGGTGGTTGACCAGTCGACGATGAGGCTGCGAACAAATCTTTCGGTACCTGCATTGTGGACGCTTGTGGGTCTGCCCGCGCCGGGTCTCGATATGTTCAGCATGGAAGTTCTGCCGGCGGATCAGAAGGCCTGAAACCTGTAAGGCGGTTCCGGGAGGGCGGAGGGAGACATGATTGGAGATGAAGACCAACAGTGCTAAGTGCGGCGCTGTTGAGAACGGAGAGCTGAGAAGAGTCATTGCAGACGCCCACTGGCTACTGGTATTGTCACAAGGTGATTTATGGTAAAAGTCCAGGGTCACGGAACACTTTTTTTTTTTTTTTGGCGTATTCAGCCAGATTACCTTGTGCCTTTGTGCATATGGCAGATGGTGCGAGGGACAGTCACTGGCAACTGGAGAAGACTTCAGCCAGGATTATCCCTATCCTGACCTATGTTACGGGTGTAGGCAAGACCTAGGTAGAAGGATGCTGGGATGCTCGAGCACCGGGATGTTCCTGAATGACATAAGGGGTTGAGACTGCCAGTTGACTCAAGGACTCGTGGCATGGTTCTCGTGACGTTGCAGTAGTGACCACATCGTACACAATTGTACTGTATCTAGATGATGTATTAACTGGTGGGTAGTAGAGTAGCATGGAAGGTGGGCTGGATACGAGGTGGAGGTGTCAAGGTCTACAATTAGCAATTGATGTTTGAGAAGGACAAAATGCGATGGACTGGGTCCTGGAGAGTGCCCCCTTTGGGATAGGCGCTAGATGTGTTGGGAAAGCAGGAGCAGGGCACCCTAGGGCGCATGGAAGTGGAAGGCAACAGGGCGGGAGGTGCGTGGTCAAGTGGTGTGCTTAGGCCGTTTACAGGTCTCTCTTGAGTCTTTCAGGGGCCTCGAATTGTGGGACGGCACAGAAATGCGCAAAAAGCCCATCTTCTCCGAATGGGGGGGCACCTCAGCCTCGCCGCCTATTGTTTCGTGAGAGACTAGTCGAACGGGCTCAGGGTCTCGGGGGGAAAGGGATCGATCGGCCGTCGACCGTCATCTTGCCAGTCTCCGCACCCCGATTCGGTGTACGTAAGTGTGCCGTGATCATTTTGATGCACAGGACCAACTTCAACATGTGTGGATTCGAGGTCGGGGTGGTTGCGGGTTGCGGGAGGCGTGGGCGAGGTTGACATGTTGGGGCTTGTGAGGATTTGTTAGGATTTGCAATAATGGAGGTCAGATTTTGAGCATTGTGATAAAAAAGAGCGGCCCATATCCGAGCAGGCGGCTAGGAGAAGCAGGATCGTCGAGGCCATTCCCCCCGTTCTCGCCTTTCGTAGCTGGGTTTCCGGCGTGCATGCAGTAGCTCAGTGCATTCCAACGTCGCCCCCTTCGACTGGCCAGCCGCTAGTATCAGATAGCTCTAGATAGACTGGAGGCGGAGGCATATGAGCGACATGCATGTGTTGGTGCTTGAGGGCAGAGAGGCGAAACGCGCCCAGACAGCTTTGAGGCTTGTGTGCCGACGGCCAGCGGTGACAAGCACACAAGCTGGCGTTGACACTTGACAGCGCGGGCTGGGGTTGGGGTTGCAGTTTATTAGCCACTTGAAGCGTGTGGTGGATGGAGGGCAACACGGTTGAGAGATGCAGCGGTGCGCCCGCACATGAATGTACAAGTGCAATATAACGCGAAGCCCCTATTTCTGCCCTGCTTGCTATGCCTTCAAGTACGTCTGTTCAGTATATGCATCATGCACCACGCATATGCCCATACAGGCTTCTTCAGGCGAGATGCGCGTGTTCTGCATATCCGTTGGACCCCAGAACGGAAGCATGGCGGTTGCGCAGCTGGGGTGTGAATGCAGGTTGCGGGTGCTGCGTGGGTTCTCCTTTTTTTGCTGCGTACGGATAGATAACAGGAATGAATATAAATATATATATATGTGAGAGGACATATATCAGTATACATAGCCGGTGTATGTACTATGTAGGTATGTGTTTTGTTTATTACTTGCTGCACGCCATCGCGTCCACCCATGTCCCATGTCCCATGTCCAGCAGGTCATGGTCGTGGTCCCGGTCCCGGTGCGGTCGCGTATTGCATGTGTGCTGAAATAAGTGCGTATCATGGAGAAGATTAAGTGCTGGAGCTGGTAGGACCAAGGCGACAGGCTCGCGAGCGTGCCGGTGTTGTGCATCCGCGGGTCAGACAGTAGATAGGATCACTGTGTCATCCAGAGTGCAGAGTGCAGAGTGCAGAATGCAGAGGTCGAGGCGCGGATATGCACAGTCAGAGACATTTGAAGGCGGGCCAAGCCGAAGATGGACCCCCTGAACTGCGCCTGCCAGTTGCCCGCCAGCGCCTGCCAGGCTGGGCCAAGACAGGGAAGGACGCAGAAGGCACTGGCCCAAAGCGGCATGGGCGGGGTAGCCGCTGCCTGCGGGATCCCTGCAGCGTCCCGAAAAAGGACCTGCCAGGACCTGCTGGGGCCTCGGAGACTAGGTGGTATCTAGAGTCTGGCAATGGGGATTTGGCAAAGCTAGACTATTACCCAACACGCTGCTGCTCGACGAACAATTCTGTGCTGTGCTGACCCGACTATTTTCAAATGCCCATGCTTCCCTCCCTGAAACCGCCATATCCATATCCCATATCCCATATCATGTCGTATCTATCGTGGATAGGGGGACGGGTATCCCGGCCCCTGAAGTCCTGAGTCCTGAGCAGAACGCAGAACGCCATTGTGCTCACTCTTTCTGTGAATGCCTGGCTGTACCTTTGGTAGCTGAAGCTAGTGCCAGACTGTCGCAACAAAAGCAAAACAAAGCACGCGGGCCTGAATCGCGCGCGAACTGCTCATCGCCCTTTTATCGCTTCTCATTGCGCCCGCTCTCGCTTGCGTCAGGTACTTTTTGTACGTAGTTTCCTCTCCACTTGGGAATAGCAAGCATCGTGTCGTGATCCCAAGTAGACATCTACTGTCCGTATATGGCGCCCGTGTGCCAGCCAAGGCCCCCCCCCCTCTCTCTCTTGTCTGCAAATCCATCCACTACCAGAGCAGGGCACCAAGGGCACCACCAAGGGCACCACCAAGGGCCCTACGGCTCACAGCTCCTTGTCCACCCTCCTCCTCTGAAGCGGGAGAACCTTATCGCAGATGGCCTAGCGGTATGGCGCTCAGCGCTCGACGCCCGGACGCAGACGTGTCCGGCCCTGTGGTGAATTTGGTCTAGTCGACCTCCACCGCTGCTCAAGTGCGTCCGTTCTCTCTTGTGTGCCTCTCAAGTGCTGTCTGCGTCTGCGTCTCGTCTGCATCTGCGTCTGCCACTAACCGTCCCTCTCTGCTTCTCTCTTCTCGTCGCCCGCCTCACCTCGATTCCCAGTTTCTCGCGTCTCGACTTTTTTCAAACTTCCACCCATAATTGTTCTCTCCTGCCTGCTCGTCCTACACAACCATCCCACCACCTCCCCCATCGCCCTCGTCTCACCCGCCCGTTCCCCCGCCGCCACTCTTCCGCTTTTCCACCCCCTCGGCCACCGTCACACAAAAGCTCAAGCTTCCC
>JAQGEP010000344.1:1286-35617 GCA_028476805.1 Acrocalymma vagum
CTAGAAATAAATACTTATAAGGAGGAACTAGTTAGATATTATAAAACTTAAGAGTCTAGTTAAGGCTTGCTAGATAAACTTACTCTTACTTTAAACTATTAGTATAACTAAGATATCTTACTAGGAAATAAAAAACGTATAGTAGTAATTAACGCGATAAATTCTACTATACTACTAGGAAACCTAGCTATATTCTAGTTCGTAAGATTTTTAAGTCTAGTAGTAAAATAAGACGATTCTATATTTTAAAGGAAGTATACTAGCTAAAGGCTTTAAATCGCACCTGTAGAAATGGCTAAGGGTATCTCTATATTAGGAATGCTACCTCTAGCCGTATTAATTATCTCTAAATAGATTAGTTTAGCTATAGTATAGTACCCTAGAGTAATAAGAAAGAAAGAATAGATGCGTAATAATAAAGATATAGCTGTAGAGGTTTACTTCGTTAACGATTATTTACCTGAAAACGGCTTTAATACGCTTTAAAAACTATAGGAAGATCTAATTATAGCTAGCCCAGGCTAATATGTACCGTAGCTAAGAATAATTTCTAATTGATACTAATAATAGAACTGTGAGCAATAATCGATACAAACACTAATAATAAAAGTACATTCCATGTCATGACCTATAATAGGCATGGTCAGAGGTGGTTCTTATATCCAGTAGTCTCCAGTTGTAGATTTGTTCATACAATTTCAAACTCATATTAACCTACAATCAAGATTCGCACGTATCTTTACCAAAATCGCCTCGATTATATATTTTCGCCTCTATAAGACATTGCTCCACGTACCCACTTCAATGGAGAAAGCTCCCGGCCAAGGTATGGCATCGGGATGGGAGAGAAAGCTTGGACTCAACGTCATGCCAAAGCTAGCAGTTAGTGGTTTGAATAGGATTACGCAACGAAGCGTGAATTAATATATGCAACAAGCTCGTGGTAGCTATTTTCTAGACAACGCGAGGCGATGGGAGTAGCGAGCCCAAGAGAAAGCCAGAGTTAGTCGCTTAGATATCGTTCTAGTGCTAACTACTAAAGATCTATCCATAATCGCGCAGCGGGGCATATATAAATGCCTAGAAAGAGGCCGTAATAGCAATTTTATAAGATATGCAAGATATTGGGAGTAACGTGCGCAAGCGGAAGCCAAAGCTGGCGGATTAGACATTATCCCAATTCTAAGCCCTAAAGACCTAGCTATAGTCGCGCAACGGTCTATAGGCAAGTATATGGAGTTCGCGCGCAATAGCAATAGTATAAAGCATACCAGATTATGGGAATAATAAGCTTAGGAGGAAGTAAAGGATAGTAGACTCGCCTCTGTTCCTACGCTGCCCGTCGAAGATATGGCCATGGTAGTACAGCGAGGTCTATACAAGTGCATAGAACGAGCCCGCAATAACAACTCCGTGAAGCACGCGCGGTGGTGGGAGCAACAAGCCAAGGAGGGTGGACTCGACCTGGTTCCAACGCTGACTGTTGAGGAACTAGCTACGGTTAGGCAACGACGCGTAGAAATATGTATGGAGAAAGCCCGAGATAAAAAGAGTGTTAAATATGCTAGAGGATGGGAGCAACGAGCCCGTAAGGAACTAAGGTTGGCGGGCTCGAGATCGTACCAGCGCTGAGCGCTGAGGACCTAGCCAGAGTCGCGCAACGAGGTGTAGATAAATGTATGGATATAGCCTGTGGTAATTACTATTTGGAAAGCGCAAACTGGTGGGAGCAGCGGGCCAGGGAAGAAGCCAAAGCTGGGGGCTTGAAAGTCATCCCAGGGATCACTGCTGAGGAGCTAATCAACATAATGTTCAGAGAACGGTCAAGTGATCGAAGCTAAAGCGGAGCATTGGGAGGTAACTTAGGACTTACAACATATCGTAACTTAAGGTCACCCACTGCGAGACGGGACGCACAACGTAACGGGACACTTTTCAAGTCAAACATTAAAATATCGCATTCTAATTGAGGATTTGACTTTACATATCGATCCTACAATTTACTGGCATCTGCTTAATAGATATGACGCTTTATTACAACGATCGTTTTAGTGTGGTTGACGCTGTCGATTATCTCGTCGACGCCGTTCAAGCCTTGTCTTCCTGTTTACCCCTGCTTGTGAGGTCTGAATACGTTTTATTGGCACTTGTGTGGAGCGAAGACTACAAAGACTCTGTTCCTAAAGCATCGGAGCGATCAGCAGCCTGAGCGGTATATTTCTTAAGTTTCTCTCTAACTTAATCATGCTTCAGTAGGACAAATTAGCGGTATCTTACAACGTATGTGATTGGATGCGAGGTCGAAGCTGCTCTTTGTACGGACCGCGTCAGGTAAGGTATTACTTACTAGCCACTAAGAGAGGTGTCGCACTGAACGTGCTAAAATGATGGAGAGTCCAAAAATTGATTATGAACAGCAGAGTTGTATTGTGTGTGTATTGTGTCTTCGTCTAGTGAACCGGACCCCGCACGTCTTAGATTATATGGCAAGATTACTAAGATACCTCCCTGGGTCGCGAGACGCACTGTGTAGCGAGACGATTTCTTCATTTATACCTGGAAAGTCCTTTTCTTGTACAAGAACAGAGCTTGAATTTGATTGGCAACTATTTTATACCTAATAGACTCCAGACCCCTAGTCTCCTGAGATTCTCTTTTGCGCTTGTCGTGCTATACGTCGATTCGTTGTCGATGTCGATCATTATCTAGGCAATCCACCCCTACTTTCTCGCGATGGACAGCATCTTTCTCGAAGTTGGAGGTGTGAGTAGAAAGCTAGATTCTAGAAGAAGTTTTTCCATGCCTTAGAGTTTATAAAATGCTCTGAGACTTTGGCGATCCTTTGTGTGTATTAGCGTGGCTGACACAGGTAACTAGTCACGTGCTAGTGTGTAAGGTCTAGTCCAGCCTAGCCGAAGTTGGTAATGCTCTGATCAGAAGTATTGACCAGGGTGGCGACCTCGCATGAGAATTTTTTTTTTTTTCTTCTCATCTATAGAGAAGAAATCCATCATCAGACATTCTTTTAACTCCATTAGCCACACTTATTCAGTCGTTTCCCACTTAAAAGCGGTCCTAAGGGCCCACCGCTATAGAACCCAGCGCTCCAATGGGTCCATCAACCCCTGGCCAAACAACGGCTAGACTAGGGCCCTCAGTCAAACTATCTCTAACACCACCAAGACTCAGACGAGCTCCTAAACCCTCTCAAAAAGCCAGGGAATAGCAAGAACAGACAAACCCCTTTAGTATTAGAGATAGATCTTAGGAAGAGAAAAAGACTACGGGAACAAAACTCCTTAACGCCTTAAAGGAGATTATCTAGTAGCAAAACGCTATTATTAAAGAAGTTAGAGACGAACTTAAGGAAGTCCAAACAGAGCAGCAGAACCTAAAGAATCAGAATACAGAGCTTAAGGAGATAATTCTCTAGCTACAAACCTAAATTAACACCCCAACGTACGCCGCAGCCGTAGCAGGCACTAGAGAACCCCCACAGCCGAGCCACCAGAACCCAAACAACGCGAACGGTCCCTCGGACACGCTAACAAGCCTCCCAGGCTTTAATCTAGATATAACAGAAGCCTACGGAATGCATATAGAAGACGCCAGCGTTAAGAGTATCTAAGAAAGGATATAGCAGGCGTTCAAGAGTCACAGCCCAACGCAAGACATTAGATGGGTGGGCATCGCAAGACGGGGAGGCAACCTAGCGAGAGTCAGGGTATGCCTACGCACTCACGAGCAGAGTTGGCAACAATCAAGTAACTTGCAAGTTGAAATCATTCTCTGCATGCCAAGACCAATTCAATCAAGGCAAGTTGTACTATAGCAAAAAGCTAATCAAGTCAAGTTTGGAGCGAATTTCTGCTTGACTTGATTGGATACTTGATTCATTTTAGTGAGGTTTTTGGGCTCGCAGTAGCAGTGATCTCACGATGGTTTCCTGGTGTTGAGTTTCGGTTAGTCAGCTCTGGCAGCATCCCTAGCTACCTTAGTTTTGCGTACTTCGACGCGTAAACAGCCTAACTTACTGTCTACTTTGCTGCCTCTCTCTGCTAATATGCCCCCTAGAGGCGCCAAACGCGCCGCTAATACTACCGATAGTACCGTAAAATAACCCACAAAGCGCGCTAAAGCTACCGCGCGAGGCACTAAGAGCTAGCTGATCGAGCTCGACGATACGCAGCGCACCTCACCGCGTAGAGCTTTGACGGAGTCGCAGTCGTGGAAGAGCCAGCTGCGCGATACCCAGCCTAAGGAGGCAATTGCTGCGCCTACTGCTTTAGAAGCGGCCACAGTGGCCACAGCGGAGGCTAGCGATAGCGACGACGAAGGCCTTAACGAGCGCTTTGTTAACGACTTTAATAGGATTAAGTAGGCGCGACTACTACAGTTTTGTAAGCCGCTGCGCACCTTAAAGCATAAAAAGAGCTAGATATTCTACCACGGCTATCGAGTCGTACTTATTAGCAACCCAGCGCGTACGTTTTTTATCTATAAATACTACTATAAGCGCAGAATCTTAGACCTTACCAGCAAGGGTAAGTACGATATTATAAAATTAACCTTAGCCGCGATTACTTACCTAGCCAAAGCGGCGCGCGGCCATCAACTTACAAAGTACGGCGAGGCGCGCCTAGTAAGGCTTACTAGCTAAAGTACGCTGTAACAGATAACTAATAGCGGCATTAAAATTAGTTAAGAGGTTGCTAACGAGCTTGGTAACTTTAACGTATAAGGCTTTTAACTTACTACCGTACTCTGGCTTGTTAATAATAACCACCTACTACGCGAGTTTAAGACGCCGGCGTTTTAAAAGATACTCGAGTTCGCTAACCTAGAGGTGGTAGCAGCGCTGTGGGTAAGTTATAACAGCGTTTCGAGCTTTGTTATAAAGCTGTATAAAGCTATATTACTACAGGTTATTATAACGCTATCTACAGCTCGTAGCAAAATCCATATAACCTTTAATAGGCAAATAATAAAAGGCGGCAAACGTGGCATCTTTAGAATCGTTGCGTACTTTACTAACGTCTCTAGTACTATAGTAGATCTACCGCTTACGCTACTATAGCTTTTAGGCGCCTATACTAGTAAGGTAATTACTAAAGTTATTAGTAAAACGCTATAGCTCTTTAGCATCTTACCTACGTAGCTCGGCTACTTTATACTTAATAACGCCTCTACTAATGATACCATAACCGAGTACCTCGCCGTAGAGTATAGCTTTAAGCCGAAGGATCGCCGCCTCCGCTACAGCGCTTATATAATTAACCTCGCTGGCTAAGCTATAATTACTAGGCGCGACGCCGACGCGTACGACAACGACCTAGCCGAGTACGCTAATGAGGAGTAATATATAAGTAATTAGCGTAAAGATAGTCTACTAGGCGTGTTAATAGACGTTACTAACTATATTAACACGCCTAAGTAATACGAATAGTTTAAAAGCTTCCAGCGCCTTACTAATGCCGAGTTGCCTATACACAAACAAAAAATACTATAACTAGTTAAGCCTGTTGTTACGCGCTAGAACTCCTTTTATAATTACTTTAAGCGCGCTGTTAAGCTGCAAGCCGCGTATAACTACTATATTAGCTATTACATCTAGCGCGTTAAGGACGAAAGCGAGAGCGAGCGCCAACGAGCTCCGTAGTAGATAAAGGCCAACGGCCTTACTACAGCTAACTAGGTGGTAATTACTAAGTATATTACTGTACTAAAACTACTTAGAGACGTTACGTTATAGCTTAAAGGCCGCGGCTTTTTAGGTCGCTTTAGCGTAATCTATAAAGTACTTCCTTGCTTTAAGTACTTACTTAGCGAGTTTAAGGAGCGCGTTAAGCCGTACAGCAAGATCGACTATAATGCTGCCAACGACGCTCTAGAGGATTATATTACGATTAACACGCGCGCTGGCTGGCAGAAGCTAAAGACGTACTATCTTAAGCTCGACGACTCGCTATACTACTATGCTACTACCTGTCTCTATTCGTACTATAAACACTACTACGATCGCGTTTAGCGTAACTAGCTAGACTGGATTACTAGTAGTAACGCTAATTTTTAGTGGCTTTGGGCGAAGTATAAGCCAAAACTAGCAGCCTTAGCAGCCCTAGCTCGCCTAAGAGCGCCCTAGCTAAGTAGTATTAACGACGCAATTAACGCTATCGTTAACGCTACGGAGTGCTCTAGTAGAGCTAACGCGACGGAGTTAGACGAGTTTAAGCGGTGGAAGAGATTTGAGCCAATGTGGACGCGCAAACAGTACGAAGAAGAGGGTAATCCTGTCCGTTACTGGATTAGTTTAGAGCTAAAATACCCTAATTTAGCACGCTTAGCGATCGATATTATGGCAATACCAGCCTCTAGCTGCGACTGCGAGCGTATGTTTAGCGCGCTTGGCGATCTATTAGAGCCTCGTCGGCGTAAAATTGGTTCTTAGCTACTCGCCGCAGTTTAATGAGTTTGGTTATGGAATAATAACTTTAGTTTTGAGCGCGTGGAGGCGGAGTTTACCAATCACGATATTGAGAAGGAGTATAGCGTTTCGAACTGGTATCAACCAACTGCCTAAATTGTATAATAGATCCTCTACCGAATCAAGTTTTAATCAAGTATCCAAGTCAAGTACGCCTCCTAGCGCTATTGAATCAATCAAGTTAAGTATAACGTCAAACTCCACCAAATCAAGGCAAGTTACGAACACAAACTTGATTGATTTGATTGTTGACAACTCTGCTCACGAGGATAAGAGGAAAGCAAGGATTCACACAAACTAGATTACTACCCACTTCAACGGCGCACGTATTCATGGCGAACAATAGCACGTGGTAAAAATAGATAGGGTAAATAAGAATGCTATCTACAACAACACCCGAATTCGTATTCATAGGGAAGCCTATAATAGACTCAGCGTAGAGAACGGCGTGACAATTAAGAAAATACATTTCCTTAGCCAGCAGTCCCCTAACAAGCTATACTACTTAGTTACAATCTATCTCGCGAGTAGAGAAGAGGTAGAGAGTCTCCTACACTATAAGTTTGTAGAAATCGATAGAGAACTAGCCTACATAAAACCATACGTAAAAATGCCCACACCGTAATAATGTTATAATTACTAGGCATTTAACAAGCATAAAGCACACCAGTGCCCAGCCCTAGAACTAACCTATGGGGTATACGTAAGGACGGGCCATACGAACCACGAGTGCATAGCTAGAGAGGTAAAGTACGCTAACTACAAGGGACCACACCACGCTAGCGACTAAGGCTGCCTAGTCTATAAAAGGCTCTAGAGTAAACTAAACGCCGCATTAAATAAATAAGGAATTTAAAATCTACTAGGCGAACGTAGCGAGAATGCCTAAGACGTAATAAAGTATTATAAATATAGAGTACTTAAAAGACTTCGCCCTCCTTCTTATCTAAGAACCACACGTCTACTAAGACGTAGAAGGGGCGTGGCAACTAGGACCCTAGGGCTATATATACTAGAAACCCCTACTATCACAGAAAAGTAGAGAAAATAACCACCCTAGAGCTATAGTCTAGACGTATAAAGACCTAACGGCAAGACTAATAGACACGCGCTCGACTAACCTAGCGGTAGTATTAGTAGAAATTAGAGATAGACAAGCCCTAGTAATTTTAGTCTACATTCTAGTAAAGACAAGCCGAATAGATCCCGAGTTATATAAAAGCCTCCGCCAGATCGACAGAATAGTTGCTAAGACTAGAAGGGGCTAGAGAAACCACGTGGAACTAATTATAGCAGGTAACTTTAACTAATATAACTAGCTCTAGGGAGGCGACTATATAGGTATAACAGACCGTCAAGGCGAAGCGGAAGGCATTATAAACCTAATAGTAGACCTAGACCTGTAAAGCTTAGCACCACGTAGTGCTACCACCTGGCACTCCTATAATAATAACAAAGAATCCACGATCAACCTTATACTCGCCACACCTAAACTAACGAGCGACGTGTATAACTATACTATAGACGAAATAGAATATGGCTTAGACTACAGCGCAATCCGCACTAAACTAGCGGTCAAATAGTAGAGTCCTAACGCCTAACTAAGGAAGCTATAGAGGAAAGCTAGGTGGATAGAGGTGAGATAGATAGTAGAAGCCACCATGCGCGCTCGTCCTAAACTGTAGGATCGCAACAATATTAATGAATACTACGAGTACATTATAGAGCTAGTAACCCCTGCGATTAAGAAATACGTACTAGTAGCGAAGCTATCTCTGTATGCAAAAAGGTGGTAGAATAAGGACCTTACGAAGCTGTGGGTGGACTATACCTTGTAGCGCAACAAAGCGAGAGCAGGGAGAAGAGCGGAAACGGAGGACTGATACACGCGGGAGATGGCTATCTCCTATTGTAAGAGATTCCATAATACAGCACGTAATTAGAGGAAGACGCACTAGCTCAATTTTATTACTAACGCAGACAACATCTAGACTATAGCTAGATACATAGACCCAAACCAAGACAGAGGTCCTACTAAAATTTCAGCACTTAAGGCCGCAAGTAGACTATTGCGCACTGAAAATACTAGCATCGCGCAGGAACTACTTAGGGAATTCTTCCTATAATTACTACTAGTTATAGAGACGTTTAAAGGAGGACAGTAATAAGACGAGCTACCTATAGAACCCCTGTTGGAGGAAGAGGTCTATAGAGCCATCTTCGCGGCAAGCCCGTTTAAAGTACCTGGAAATAACGGGATGCTAGCAGTGGTATAGCAAGAGCTCTAGGAAGTACTAAGAAGACATATAGTAGCACTTTACTAGCTATTACTTGAAAGCGGTAAACTGCCGTAGTAATAGAAGATAGCAACGATTATCCCCCTCAAAAAAGGAGGAACGAGAGACTAGACAAAAGCCCAGTCGTACAGACCCATATCGCTACTAGTAACGCTGGGTAAAGGCCTAGAAGCCGTCATCGCAGAAAGGCTAGCCTATCTCGCGGAGGAATACTATCTACTCCCTAAGAGTTACTTTAGAGCTCGAAAGGCCTAATTAATAATATAAGCGCTTACGCTTCTATAGGAGAGCGCTTTTCAGGCCTAGAGAGATAATAAAGTCCTTAGCCTAGTTAGCTTTAATATGCGCGGCGCGTTTAATAGGGTAGATATTAAGGTGCTTATCTAAAGACTAGAAAAATAAGGAATACTGTATAGCCTTATCTAATAGATCCGCGACTTCTATATAGAGAGAAAGGCCTTAGTAACTATTAATAGCGAGATAACTCTACTTACTAAGCTACCCTAGTTAGGGCTACCCTAAGGATCTAATATCTTACCTATCGCGTTCCTATTCTTTAATGCTAACCTCGTCTTATTAAAATAAAATCGTAATAAGGGGGTAATGGCTTTTGTTAATAACTATATAGCGTAGGTTATAGGAGGCTCTGCGAAAGCTAACACGGCAAAATTGTAAATAATAGTTATAGAGAGAGTGGAAAGGTAGGCTCGTGTAAGTAGAGCATCTTTTGAAGGTAGTAAAACAGCCTTCGTGTACCTTACACGCAATAGTAGTAAACTCTCTAGCTCACCTTTAATAATAGATAGAGAGGAAATCGTACCTAAATACAAAGTTAAAATCCTAGGAGTAATTATTAATTAGTAGCTACGCTATAAAGAGCACGTAGTCCGAGCTAGAAAGAGGGGATTAAAGGCAGCACTTACACTGAAACGTATAAAAGGACTAAACCTATAGATAGCCTAGACTCTCTTCACATTAAAGGTTACACTAGTAATTAACTATACCTCACCTATATAGTCCCCTAAGGCGGCAAAACAGATAACTAAGATACTCGATTAAGTACAAAGGCTTAGGGCGTAAGCGACTATAGGAGCGTTCTATACACTAGGAATAGAGAGGGTGGAGGCCGAATTAGGCATTGTCCCAATACGTAATTAGTAGGAGCACTAGTAAGGCAAGTTCTGGGTTAAGTGTTATACACTACTAGAGAAGCACCCTTTCTAGCGTCTATAGTAGTAGCTAGACATATAGAATAGGCGCTTCTAGTCGCCACTATAGCAGATCGCACGTAGGTTTAAGAAGATTAATCTAATAGACCTTAAAGTAATTAAATCTTACTATAAGGCACCCTAGCACCCTAGCTTTAAAACTACTATTTAGGAAAGGGAAGAAGTGGTCGAGTGGACGAATATAGTAAAGGAGAGGATACTCTATATTAACGCATCCTACTATAAAGGTAATATTAGTGTTGGGATCTACTTCGGCCTCTAACGCGACCGAGTGGAGGATAAATAATACCTATAAATTAGGCGAAACGATTGAGTCACCGTAAATTATACCGAACTTATAGCGATACACTACGTAATAGCATATATCGAATGTATATAGAATAGCCTAGGGAGCTTTCCTCTAGATATAAGGAAACTCGCGCTGCCTACTATAATTATAAGCGATAACACCTTAGCTCTACGCGCCCTAGCGTAACCTACTAGGTAAAGTAGATAGAGCATTATTAGAAGAACGTGCGAGATAGCCTAAAAACTAAGAGATAGAGGAGGACTAGTAATTCGCTTGTAATAGGTGCTAGCAAGGTTAAAAGTAATAGGGGGTGATATGGCTTATAATCTTGCCTAAGACGCTATAGCAAAGCCACTACCTAGAATCTAGATAATAACACTAGCGCCTATGCTAAAGCAAATAAAAGACGCGATTGAGCTAAGATAGAAAGGTAAATATGAAATTAACAGCGTACTGCTAGGGAAACATACAAGACTACTATACGATAAATGCACCTATAGAGAAGTAAAGGCACTCTACTAGCTATGAATAAAGCATAGCCGCCTTAACAATAACCTGGCAAGGACGAAGGCTGTAGAATTGATAGACTACGAATGTAGACCTATACGTGAAATAGCACGATATTTCCTATTTAAATACTCGAGATGGATAGAACAACGGAAGGCCCTAGTAGAAGTTACAGGAAATCAATAGGGAGACTTGTCTTTCTTCCTGGGTGGAAGGTTAGAACAGAAAATAGCTAATAGTAAATATCTAGATAGGCCGCAGAAATCTTGGAAACTAGACGTGGAAGTTGTAAATTAAACTATATAATTCGCACTAGCTACAGGACGACTTGAATAAGGATATCTCCCTAGGTAATATAGAACTAGACGATGGCGAGCTGGCTGGCCGTTATCCCAATAGCTAACACGCGGGAAATTGCTCTTGATGAGACTAGAATCTAGTGCAGACAAGGTAGGTACTAATAATAATAATAATAGATAATAATAAGAGAGACTAAAAAGATAGACAATATAATATATACTAGACACTACAAAGGCAAGGACCGAGAATGAGACGATAGACTGAAAGTTCTCGGCGTTCGCACTAGCGTAGATATCGTAGAGCAGCTTACCGGGCCTATCGGCACCCGAGGCGTAAGAATAATCAAATCAAATCAAATCAAATCAGACCTCGCATGAATCAGCGCACCACGCCACGGATAGGGCTGGCTATGGCTTAATATCATCGAAGCAAGTCCTTAGAGGTCAGGTACGGCTTTTTATAAGATATCTATGACCTTAAAGCTTTATTGAAGTCCTGTACAGAAAGGACCTAATTTCGGCTTGAAAGAAGTCTCCTCGCGCGTGAGGCACAAAGGGGTAGCGGCGATTATCGTCCTTAGCCTAAACGTAACGCAGAGTATCTTAAGAAGGTATATAAATTTTTCCGTTAGAGATATAGCAAAACTTAGCTACTCTGAGATAGAGGTATGCGCTGAAAGTGGAAGTACCCCTATTTTGTCTCGCTACACCGTGCGTCTCTCGACCCAGGGAGGTATCTTAAGTTAATGCAGTTTCTTCCTCAGGCTCCCTGAGATGATGCCTTGGCCTGCGACAATAATATAAAAATATAAAAAAAATTATTTTTTTAATGTTCCCTCTGAACCTGACCCCAGGTGCGGTGATGGAGCATCATATTTAAGGCTATACTAGGCGCTAATGTATCTTGTGTCGTTGTTAAGCAATTGCGCGTGGAGGCGCGTGGATTTTGGTGGGGCTGGCCACTGACTGATGTTGGCCACTGACTGATTGAACACGTTAACAAGTCTAGAAGTGTAGCCTTTGGCTCACGTTGGCCTCCCCCCTCCCCCCAGCCCCAAACCTCTGCGATAAACTCAGTGGCCTTCCTCACCTTGATTTCTGGGAATGACTCGTTGATTGTATGCAGTGGTTTGAGGTCAAATTGCCCATTTTCAATCATAATCCCCAGGCTTGCCATATAGCCTTCAAGAATATCCCTTGGCACAAATAGATTGGACGGTAAGGCCTCAGGGAGTGCCTTTGTCTTTCCGCTCTGTAAGAGCTCCAGAGAGTCATAAGTGACGTCGAACTTGGCGCCGATGGCATCCTCAATCGCGCGGAGCAATTCAATGAATGTTACCTTGTCGTTGATCACATACGTCTCTTTCTCCCACTTTGATAATCTTAGGCTTGCCGCAACAAACCTGGCAATGTCCAAGGTGTAGTTCATGACAATGGGAACGTTGCCTGAGCCCGGTAGTGCAGCGCGGTGGTTCATGATGTCAATCGCATATGGGAAGGGCGGCATATAAGAAGGAGCATGAGGGATGACCCAATAATCAAGAAAGCACCCGACATACCAAGCCGAGTATTCGAGAGAAGTTTCGTTCAGAATGCGCAATACCTCGCGCTTGACCCTGGCAACGTAAAGAGTTTCCAATTCGCTTTAAGCAGACTGATGTTAGTGGGTACATGGAAGAGATCCTAGAGTCCATGTGAAACATACCGTTACTGTTCCGAATATCGAGCTCCCCAAATACTAGGAATGTATCTGCGTGTTGTCTTCGAGGCCTCGGCAGCCTTGATAAGATTGAACTCTGGCGTGGTGTCGACCTGAATGTTGAGTACTGAAATGACGGTCCCGACCTCGTTCTTTTCAAGGACTTGCTTGATGTCGTCTATATCATTGTAGTCCATCTGGACGGTACGGGAGCTAGAGGGCCCTGTCTTGTTTTGTGACGGACCTTTCTAGCGACGACATTAGCTTCGTCGCAACGTTATTGGGAAGCCGGAAACTTTTATGTAGTACCTTTCGACTTAGCACCAAAACTTCGTGGTCGCCAGCCGTGACAAGGGCGTCAACGATTGCGCGACCTAAGCCCCCGGTTCCTCCCGCGACTGCAACTTTCTTTGCCATTGTTGATATGATTCTTCCCTATTGGTTTCGAATGAGAATGAACCGGAAGCATTTCGTTCCGATTGGGGGTTTTTATATGTTATGACACGCACGCGCCTCCGTCACTTGCAATTACAAATCATCGGCAGCTATGACTCCCGACTTGCTTAGTGTATCAAGCCATAATAAGGAAAGGAAAGGAAATTTAAGAAAAGAGCTGATAAACTGATCCATTCACATGAAGGCGCTACCGTGAGCACACTCACATTTAGAGGATGAGTTACACTAAGAGAATGACAGGAGCAGCTAATGCGACCTGCTTACGCACTAAATTCGGAAGTCTAAAAGGGCAATGTCTGTGCTCTATGCTCGGACTGATTCGCACGCGGCAATTTGAAATCAGGTATCAGGCTGGCAGATTCGAATATCAATTCGCTGCTCCACATTTTCGACAGAAACTTAAACCTTTTGTGGTTTTTCTAATACCTTCTCTTGGGCCGGCTCGATCAGGAAGTCCGTCTCCGTGAAGAATGCCGCCCTAAGGCTGGCTTTTAACTCAGCCAATACTTAGATCGCCTTGAAAAGTTATGTATTTGGGTCCGCTATTAAAGTTGCTCTATTGGCCTACAGCTCTCATAAATCTTACGGCCTCTTTTCCACCTCACCTTCTCCATTGCGTTTTCGTGTACCCTAACGTACCTCGACTCAAAAATGTCGGCGTCCCTAAAGTATACCTCCAAGCTTTTTGGAGCACGAGTCTTAATCATCGGTGGTTCTAATGGCATCGGATATGCCGTAGCCGAAGACGTCATCGAACATGGAGCTGCGAGCGTCGCCATCTCCAGCTCCAATGCCGACCACGTTGCGGGTGCCGTGTCTCGGTTGAAGCAGACCTACTCAACGACGGAATGTCAAATTAGCGGCTTTCCATGCGACCTGAGCCAAGACGACACAATTGAGTCCAATATCGTCGCTCTTTTCGATGCCGTGACCTCCAATGGTACCCAGAAATTGGATCACATCGCCTTCACGGCTGGCTAACAGCCTGTTGTGAAGCCACTAGAGGGAGTGGACATCCACTATATCAAGAAGACGGGCATGGTTCGTGTCTTTGCCCCAATACTCATGGCTAAGCATGCCGTCAAGTATTTGAATCCTGGTCCAGCATCCAGCATCACGTTGACTACTGGTGCCAGTTCAGAGAAGCCTATCCCCAATTGGGTCGTCCTGGGATCATACACTGCTGCCTTGAAGGGCTTGACGAGAAGCCTGGCACTCGATCTCAAACCGATCCGAGTCAACGTGGCCTGTCACGGCGCAGTTGATACGGACCTTGTCGAGCGACTCATCGGAGAATTATTGCCAGAACAAAGAGAGCAGGCCCGCAGTGGCTTTGCCAAGGCGACTGCGACCGGGGTAATTGGTAAGCCAGAAGATGCCGCTGAGGCATATTTGTACTTTATGAAGGATCGCAACGTGACGGGGACTTCGGTGGATACTGATGGAGGCATGTTGCTTTTGTAGAAGAGTTAGGCACCATTTAAAGGCTTGTCCGGTGTATTGAAGCCGCAAGCGCTTACCTTGTTTCTCTCTCCGCTTGTTCTTGTCTTGTGAACCATTATGGCTTCCATGTATCTGGCCTTCTGCCGGGCCTTGGAGAATGGAAAGTGGAAGCCCGGCTCGACGACGATCCAAGAGACTCGTAGTGAGCGAAGTGGAAGAAATTATCTGATTGCTCATCTACTCGTCCTTTCTGGCCATCAAAAAGCTTGTCCTCGTCAGAAGAGTCGCCGAAATTCATCAGTGAAGCTTGGCTCAAATCTTGACTCCAGCGCTAGCTTAGTGCTATTCCATGCTAAAAATTTCCAACAAACTTGACGACAGGGTAGGGTCTGCAAGAGCAATGAAGTGGAATGCACGTGTTAATCGGACTCGGGTCAAATGTAAACGCAAACGCTATGAAACCTTGGAATGTGGATGCTATAATATGATGTGAAATTTATTACACCTGGGAAGACTAACCTCATAGGGCAAGCACGCTAGGTTATTTACGGTTCTTAGGTTGAACTTCACGACTCTCAGAAGCACCAAATTCTTCCTCATCTGATGGTTGGTCTCGCCTCTCTCGTATGTGGATGCTAATGATTGCGGCGGCGCTTGTATTATTAATACATCATACTATTCGGACTATTCGGACTATTCGGACTACTTGGACAAATACACGGACAAACAAGCCCTACACAACATAGGGTAATTGCACCCAAGGCTAAGTCCCTGTCTCACAACATGTTCATCGTCCGCGAAACTTCCGAAAACGGGTAGACTTGAATACCGATGGTAGGTTCGCTATGACTATAAAGCAAACCGTCTCGGAATCGTGTAATATCAGCGCGTCGCCCTAACTAATATGCTGTTAAGACTGAAAGGTCTAGGGTTGATTTTCGCAGATATGTCTATATAAGGGAGATGTTAGTATAAACAGTATTGTAGTAAGTAGTATATTATTTAGAGTAACTTAGGTTAAATACGATAACTAGAGAGTTATCGAGCGGGTCTATATACTAGTCTAGCTTACTTCCTTATAAGTAAGTTAGTGAGTTAGTTACGTGACCCTACGCTATATATAAGGCTGGCTCTCGTAAGCGCGGGGCGCTGCTAGAGTACCTTATCTATTGGTTCTAACTTCCTCCTCCCTCCTCAGTTCCTAGCAAAACTATATAAGCCTTATGTCACGGGATTGAGCAACAGGCATGTGTATTGAGCTAATGTGTATTGATGGATTGCTGCTGTACTACTGGCGGCTTTTGGAGCCATAAGTATGTGTACTGGTTTACAATGATTTCCCTTGGGCTTACGCGTATGTAAACACATGTGACTCGCCATACGTTTTAGGTGAGTGGTGGCTTATCCTGACATTGCTGAGTCGTACTTTGCGATCAAGGATCACCTTGTAACATAAAATCGTCACACCTTATTACTTCTTTAACCCATCTTATAACGGTGTTTGTAAGCGACTTCTTAACCTTTGTCAAACCCTTAGTTCCCGATATACGAATCTAGCTCCCTCCTACTGGCACATCAGTCTCACACCTGACCTCTCCATTCAGCCCCAGCAACTCTAGACCTCTTCAACCGCTCAGTTAAACACTGACTAGTACAACACAATAGCTCAGGTATTAGTTGCATACTCAATCAAAGTTGTACTTTCAACCTTAAGCATACTTTATTTGTAATACTTCATTTTGTAAATTTTTTTGTAAATTTTGTAAAGATTTCAAAATTGCCCCTATATGACGACGTTCCTCAAGGCTCCTTTTGGCAAACCGCCTGCGGTTTGCGTCTCCTGTGAGCCGATGAGTCTTGCCACCGGAAAGCTCGAGCCGCAGAACAAGCTCGAACTTGTGTATATTTCGAGAAGAGGTTAGCGAGGCTATGTAATTCGAGATGGTCCATCATCGCTCATGGCTCCAAAAACACCTCACCGCCGACTCATATACTAGGAACGCTCTCGAATACACGCCCTCCGGCACAACGCTGGATGGAGTATAAGAGGATTGCGAAGGCGCTCTAAATTAATAATGAAAGAGTTCGCCCTTATACTCTATAGCTAGTTACCCTTATAAAATAGAAGGAACGTAAGCCTTACTTATAACGCCAGTTCGACAGCAACTTATTAATTATATGTGACGATTTTATGTTACAAGGTGATCCTTGATCGCAAAGTACGACTCAGCAATGTCAGGATAAGCCACTACTCACCTAAAACGTATGGCGAGTCACATGTGTTTACATACGCGTAAGCCCAAGGGAAATCACTGTAAACCAGCACACATACTTATGGCTCCAAAAGCCGCCAGTAGTACAGCAGCAATCCATCAATACACATTAGCTCAATACACATGCCTGTTGCTCAATACCGTGATATTATACTACTACTAACTAGGAGTAGTGTGCAAAGCCGTAGGTATAGATTCCTAACGAGCTAGAAATTCGAGCTAACCTACGTACGATTGTAAATGCCTTTTATTTGGACGGTTATTATTAATACGTAGCGATAGAAAAGCTACTATTATTATAGGATAATATCTAGAATTAGTTATTTTAGACGTAGCTAGCTATTACTAGACGAGGGAGATTTAGAATTAAATTGTTTAGAGCGACGAAGTTACCTTTCGTATTAGGAGAGGTAAGTTATATGTTACTCGCTGGGTAGAAGAGAAGTATCTACCGTCTTGTTATACGCTAAAATTTACGGATTTTGCTAACATATATAGGCTTATATAGGTGAGATAGCTTAAAAGGGCTACTAATATAGGATCGCGACCTCGTTAGTGTTAGGATTCGGGGATCAGGGACCAATGGATCAACCCCGTAGAGGGTATGAGCGCCTATCACCTGTGACCAGGAGCACGTGACGTGAGAGCACGTGACCCAGGTCACCAAGTCACTGTGGCCCGGTAACCAGTGAGATGTATATAACTGATAAGACAATGGGCTCTAGGAACCCATTGTGTTCAACCTAAGTTTCTACTTGAACATACTTCCTTCTCCATCGTCCGTCTACGGACACTGCGATCCCCTGGAGAAACACAGAAGGGGGGGCAATGAATCTTGAAACATTCACGCGATCCATGCAGGCAACGGAGCCGCCAACGCTCTCTCCAAGGCGGATGCCAGCGCCATCGTCGCCTTCTGTTCCAAGAGGGCCCGTGAGCACGAACTGAGGGAGATGTTCTCGAACCATGTCCGGATTCGCCGCAAATCCCCCGGAAGAGATCACCACACCTGCCCGGGATGTTGCAAATTTCGTCTCTGCAGATCGCCGCCATATGGCGTCTGCTATGCCGTTGACAATTCTTCCTGTCGGAGGCGACAACATGAATATCGTCTTGCCCCAATCCGTGAACAGGCGATGGAGCCTCAAACGCCAGCCACGCTCCAGCATTGTAGTATAGCGTACGCCGCCTATTCTCCCGTCATCATCCACAATGAGGTGGTCGACCCGACTGAGTGGCTGGAACGTGACCCTGAGTGCCTGCGCCGAATCTCTCAGGCTTCTCCATAGTATGTCGCCGGTCATGCCCTTGCCAAGTTGGCGATGGCCACGCGGAGCTGGATTTGCTCTCAAGTTGAACGGATGGGCTTTTTCGTTACCTGAGAAGTACAAGTAATACCTGTCCGTCGGATACGATGTCTTGTAATCGCAGATAGACGAGCCGAAGGTGGCGCCATGTTTTTCCAGCCACGCAACTCTCGCCGAGCTCCCTTCACAGAATCTTTTCAATGCTGTGTCATCGACCACACCGTTCACCTCTCCTTTCAGGTAGTTAAACATATTCTCGTGCGTCTCATCGTAACCAGCAACCGTCTAGTAGGGTGTTCCAACCCCGGTGTAGAACACGCCCCCCGAGAGCGCAGATGAGCCTCCACCGTGACCGCGATCCAGGACGAGCACTGACGCGCCTTTCTCTGCAGCAGAAATAGCAGCACTGGCCACAGCAATGCCATAGCCCACGACGATAAGGTCATAGTTCTCAGGCGGCGTGGTGGGTGGTATCTGGACCTGGATTCTCGATGTCGCGGTTTTCGTACGTGTCGCTGTCGAAAAAGCCACGGGATGAAGTCTGTCTTGACGCCACAGTCGAGTGACAGCGATTGCTCTCAAAGTTTTAAATCGGACGGTCGGCATGGCTCTGTTGGCGCTAATAACCGTTTTCGAGTGTGATACTATTGCACTGTGACAATGGTGGATGGATTCCAGATGTAACCTTCAACTTTGGCCACTGGTAGACTTCGAAGGCAGTGGGATAATAGCCATAAAACGATCATAGTGCCCGGGGCATGTCCTAACTTCAGTCCGTGGAGTTACCCGAGCCTAGCTTAAGAGCTCCGTTGTGGTGCTGAGGGAACTAGACCACATTGCACGAAATGAACGTTACGGAGAATCTTATAAATCCACCCACGGAATTCAGTCTCCGAGACTGTCCAACTGCAACTTATTCTCTAGCCTATGGATGAGAATGACAAATCAACTTCTCTGATCACTATGGAGGCTACAAAACTCTCTTCCTCTTCCAGGGGAACCCAGTGATGGTCTCAGAAGTAGCCATAGCCGCTTCTCAGCTAGCCATAAAAGGGCTAAACAAGACTTTAACGGATAGTCTGAAGCCTGTCAGGCCACTAAACTAGGCTACATATTTTCTCTTTTGACTGCGTGAGACCACAGAGAAGAATAGTTGGCACCAAAGTGCCGGTACGCGCGACTGGTGCTTGCCCTAGCGGTCAAGAAAGTGAACTGTAACCGCCATGATAGCGTACCGATTGGGCGAGATCCACAGGTCGAGCCCGAGATGAATTTTGGTAAGGGCATCTGAAAGCTCCTGCTTGACCTGGTCCTTCTTGGACTTGTACAAGTCATCCAGCAGACGGCTCATGGATTGCCGGCTCCATGGTACCTGGCTTAATAGATAAGGATCAAGTTGCTAGGCAAGCTGGTCAAAATATGGATCGGTAAAAAAAGAAAACGGGATATCGGTGTTAATTCGAAGCCCCAGGTTTAGTTCTTGGATCATCTTGACCTTAGCTCGCAGCACGGCGCTATATTGCAAGCATAGTCGCTTGGGACGATCAGAGTTATCGGTTAATAGGTCTGTGTCGGCGCTTTGACAGCTTTTGAAGATCCCGAGCATATGCGAAGATCCCTGCCAAGTGAAGGACATCGGGAACGCTAATGCAACCTGCTTACGCACTTACATATCCCCGGTTGTCAAACTCAACTAACCGTATTCCACAAGCGAGTGGGCCACCCAAGCGATTGGGCTACCTCAACGAGAAATTCGGCCTCTAATGAAATCGGTCTAGGAACTTCCCTCGCTTGGGTAGCCCACTCGCATATGAAATACGTTACTATTATTACTTTTACCTAATTATATTAATTAGAAATCAAGAGCTGATTTCTAAGGGCTTATTTCTAAGGATCAAAAATCAGTTTGACGTTATAAGGCTTCTTTAAAAATCGAATACCTAATTCATAATTAGACGAAACGTTCTTTCTTCCGCGCCCTCCTTCGTAAACCCTGGCCACCAAACGGCCTGTGCGCCATGTTTGGGTTCGTATCGCGATCGATATTGACGTGCCAACCCCCTGCTTGTCCCACCTATTACTAAATCAGGAAACTATGATTTCCGAAAGTTGTATATATTCCAATTAGTTACTTGGCAGAATCGAGAGTTAAGGACTCGCTAAAGAACAAGGCAGGGGCGCGTATTTTAAATATGACAAGTCGACAAGTGCACGGCGAGGCCTCCTTAACATACTACTAAGGGACTAGTATTATGTTAAGACTTGACGTGATGTTAAGGCTTGGGGTTGGTTCTCTGGGATGGCTGTGCCCGAGGCGCAGTGATGAAACGTTTCATGGGTGGTGAATCAGAAGAGGTATGTTCAAGTAGAAACTTAGATTGAACACAATGGTCTCTAAGAGCCCATTGTCTACCGGTTATATACATGTGGTGTCCCAGATACCCCAAGGGTCCCAGAGGGCCTTGGCGGATTGAGATCTCTGGGATCTCTGGGATCACGTGGTATCTGACGTAATACTGTTTAGTCTCTTGGCGGGGTATCAGGTTGACCTCTGTGGAGCTTTGTTGACCTGTCATACTTATCCCGCGCGCTTCGCCCTTCTGTATTCTGGTGAGTTCCTAACATATTATTACGTTACCTTTTAGGTTATATAATCTAATAATCCTATAAAATTTAGTATATACCATACTTAGGACTATAGTGTCACGGTAACTACCATGGTTCCCGCAATACCTTAACTAGTCCCGATAGGGCCTAGCTCCCGAAGGCTCTTCTGACAGGGGAGAGAGCTTCGCTCTCTCCTTTTCTCTTCACGCAACGTCTTGTATTACACTAGATATCGTACGTAGCCATAATCAACGCTTCCTATAAGCTCTTGAACGCCCGCTCGTAGCATCTCGTGACAGGAGGGTAGAGATGCTAGCTAATTTCGTGCTCCTCCTCCTACTACTTTATTAGCTAAAGACGAGCCTAAATAGGAGGATCTTTTATAATACTTTAAGTCCAAAAAAACGATTTTAGGCTCTATACTACCCCTGTTCACGTGCTGGGGCAATTCACCGAATCGGCATGTGGCTTACTCGCTTACGCTCCTTTCACCAGGGGGTGGGCAAGGACTTTTGAAAGGCTCCTCCGTACACTGCCACAAGTCCTACTGACAATTATTGAGCGTCGCCAAGATTTTCTACCGATTATTGCACACGATAGATGTGGGAATTTAGTTAGCTCGACAGAATACTAGTCGCTAGTTCCCACTACACAAACGCCCTTCTGCAAGTTGCTGACACCCTGGCCAACCCGCAACCTCGGATTGATTACTTGGTAGGGAAGGATCAGCCACACCAAACTATCGTATCATGTGAGCGACTGGCCCCTGGGTACTCGGGATGGCGATCCCTCACAGCTGCACTATTCGAGTTAGATTATCGCTTATATCTTGGCACTGGGAGACAGTACTTCAGAACCCCTGAACCATCATTAGATAGTCATCGAATCGACTCTGCTAATACCCATCACATGGCTCCTAGAGCTCGGACCTTACATATCACGTGTTCGGGAGAATAAACTCTACTACTCTTTGTTATCAGGAATACTACGTTGTTTAGAAGCCTTACACGAGAGATCAAGTGCACGAAACTCCCAAATGTAGCCTTATTATGGGAGTCGATTTGTAGTAGCGGGTGTCAATGCCTGCACTGAGGGTCACATGTTGAGTAGACGATGACATCTATGAGGTTCCATGGCGATTCATCAGCAAAATATTTTCACTTATTTTTGCACAGTCCCTAAAAACTTGGCGCTCGCTGGTGTACATTTGCGTATGCCTGCATGCGTACGATGCGCCAAGTTTTTAGGGACTGTGCAAAAATAAGTGAAAATATTTTGCTGATGTTAGCACTTTTCAGTTGCTAGCACAGGTCATGCAAAGATAAATAGTGATACAGCTCTATGTGGGCCCTCATTGACGAGGATTTCAATACTTCCAACAACGCTAATCGAGGGATTACTTTCGCCAGCATGAAAGTTACGATTGTGGGGGCAACCGGCCAGACTGGCTCAATCATTGCGAAGGCCCTGCTCTCACAGGCTCCCAAATTTGTACTGTCTTCACTGGCAACTTCGCTTTCCCTTTTGCAGCAGAGCAACTAACAATACTATGCTTAGGAAATCGCGGCCCTAACAAGGCCGTCGTCCCTTCAGAAGCCGGCAGTTCTCAACTTGGAAAAGCAGGGAGTGAAAATTGTCCCGATCGATCTTGCTGGGGGTGAGGATAAAATAGAGAGAGTGCTCGAAGGCACTGATGTAGTCATATCTGCTATTTACGGCGGCAGCGTGTTGGAAGAGATTCCCTTGATTCACGCAGCCAAAGCCGCAGGCGTTCAGAGATACCTGCCGTGCTTCTTTGCGACAGTTGCACCTCCCAACGGGGCTCTTCTGCTGAGAGAAATGGTAATCTATCAAATTAGGACGATTTCAAGCCGCCATACTAAATTTGGACTATAGAAAGAGGATGTGTTAAACCACATCAAGAAAGCTAAACTGCCCTACACCGTTGTCGATATTGGCTGGTGGTATCAGGTCAATCTGCCCCGCCTCCCTTCTGGCCGCATCGATTATGCCGTTATGGAAACCTCCGACGGCATTGCCGGGGATGGAAATGTGCTAATTGCTTTGACGGATATGCGCGATATTGGCACATATGTTTCTCGCATCATTTCCGACCCTCGAACTCTAAACCGTATGGTTTTCGCGTACACGGAGATCCTTACGCATAACCAGATATATGATTTGTTGGAAAGAGTTAGTGGGGAGAAGCTTCAACGTAAATATGTGAGTACTCTCCCCAGGTCTGTTGGACGTCTAAGGAATAGCACCCGACTAAGTGGCATAGGTTACGGCAGAAGAGATCAAAGCCGACATTCATGGCATGGAGGCAGCGCATCCCGCTCCAGACTCTGCTGAGTTTGTACAACTGACCCAGCTGCAATACTGGTACTCCTGCGGCGTTCGTGGAGACAATAGTCCTGAGTATGCACAATACCTAGGGTACATCTTGGCTAAGGATCTGTATCCTGACATAAACGGGATCTCTCTTGAGACTTACGTCCAGGAAGTTATTGATGGGAAGGGAAAGAGAGTATATGAGCACCTAATGGACCTACCGTCTATTAGAGCTGTCAATAAGGCCTTATGGTGATCGAATACAAAAGCAAGGCCTTTGTTTGTGCCTACGGCGTACGCCGACCTCCCGTTAACAAAAGCTGTTGACTCATGATACGGGTCGTCGACAAGGACCACTGACTGGTGAGGCGGGCATCCAGACGACATTCGTTTTACTCCTGTTTCAGTCACTCTATATAGTCAAAGCTAGACACACTCGCTCACAATCAATTCAGTCCTCATGCACTGTTCGCCCGGTCTCAGCTTAACAACAACGCCTTGGTTTTGGGCGTAGTGTAAGTGAACTCGAACGATATCTCTTATAAAGCAACGGTGGCTATCGAGGGCAAACATATACCTTAGGTAGAAGCGCCATATATACCAGTTAAGGTTTTTCCTGACTCCAATTTACTATTACTATGTTAGGACCTACCACAGTGCGAAGGACGAGGGCGAGTATTTGTATGTCAGAGTAAGCGCCTGTTAAGACTTGACTTGGTAGTTAAGACTTGGGGTTGGTTCTCTGGGATGGCTGTGTCCGAGGTGCAGTGATGAGGCGTTTCACGGTAAGGAGTGTTCAGAAGAAGGTATGTCAAAGTGGAAACTTAGATTGAACACAATGGTCTCTAAGAGCCCATTGTCTACTGTTTATATACATGGTGTGTCCTAGCAATCCTGCTGGTCCCATTTGTCCCATGGCGCCAAGCCCCTGTGGGACTTCTAGGACGGCTGGGACTTCTGGGACCACGTGACTTCCTGACGTAAGATTACTAGTCCCTTGGCGGGGTATCGGGTTGACCTCTGCGGTGCTCTGTCGACCTGTCATACTTAACCCGCGCGCTTCGCCCTCCCTCATTCTGGTGAGTTCCTAACAGATATCCCATGGTTTCAAGCGTGTTTCTTACGCCAAGTCGTGGGACCGTGGGACCACGTGACCTTGAGTGACGTAAGAACACTAATCCCTTGGCGTCTGCCCTCTGATTCTGGTGAGTTCCTAACAGTGGCTTGGTATTAAATTGTACATAAATATAGCTCTTATCTTTCCTAGAAGGAAGATACAACTCATCACTCATTTTACTTCTTTAATTAATAAAAACCAAATTCTTACAATCTTTACTAAGTTTTATTATTACACTAACCCTATTTAGGCTAGTCTCGTTTCTATATTTAGTATACTATTGACCCTTTTTTCCTATAAATAGGATTATACTGGCCTATTTAGGTTAGCGCTGTATTTTATTAGCCAATTAGGCTATTATATTATTTTAGCGTACCGCTGTCACTATAACCTTTCTTACAGTAACTACCTAAAATAGATCGTGGCTAAATGCCCCTATACTATCTTTAGTTGAGTTGTGGACGATCTCACCAGGGGGGGTGTTATGGTTATACCAAACAGATTCACGTCGTATCACAGGCGGCGGGGATCGAGGGAGGCCCATCCCCGTCATCTGGACGAATGGCAGATTGAATAGCTAAATAGAGTGTACAAGGACCCTAAGGATCATAACCTAGACACGTGACTAGGGTTACATAACAGGATTCGCGATTTGTAGGATTCGTAAGGACGAATCCACAAATCTAACGAATCCATTTTAGGAGCTTAAATATATAAACCCGTAGGATATCTGTTATGGTCAGACCAAACAGGTTTACTTCGTACCACAGGAGACGAGGACCCCGGGAGGAGCATCTCTATGCACTCGACGAATGGGAAATCGAGTGGCTAAACAGGGTGTACGAAGACCCCGAGGACCATAACTTAGACACGTGAGTAAGGTCACGTGACAGGATTCGCGATTCGTAGATTCGTGGGACGAATCCAAGAATCCACGAATCCACTTCGGGAGCTTGAATATATAAACACGTAGAAAGTCTTCGCTAGGAAGACATCGTCAATCCAACGGTTCAGCCCTCCTGCATCCTTGTTCTATTGAAGCCTACCGTGTGACGCCCCCCATAGCCACTCCACAGTATCCGATTGACGTTCACCTCACGTGACCCACCTACTGTCACCTGCCCCCTCATTACTCATTAACACCCCGTCGAGGCTATCTCCAAGTAGTCCCGTTACAACATCGTTACTAGAACGATATTGTTAATCCACGACTTAGGCCTCCTGTATCTTGTTCCATTGAAGCCTACTATGTGACGCCCCTCATAGCTATTACACCAGTATCCGATTGACGTTCACATTCACATGACCCACCTACCGCTTGCTGTTCACCTCATTTCCCACCATACCCCTTCGAGGCGACCCTCACATTGCCCGTTATAGGGCGGCAAAGACTTTTGGTAGGCACCTCCGTATATGAAAGAATGATGATTGCTGTAAGGGATCAAGCCCTGGCACGAAGCAGAAGACTACTAATGCCTGATACTAGATGGATTGCTAGAGAGCTAATGCAGGCTCGGGTGCTGAGAACTATCCCCTCTTCCGTAGAAATCCGCCTCACACGGACCACCTTTTTTCAGCCAATCAGGTTAATAGATTGCCCACTTCAGTTCTATTTAATTATCGAGCTAACAGTCGTGTTGACCTGCCTTTTTGTATGAGCTCGTAGGAGGTGCTCTTTCCAGCATCGCTCGTCTAACTGAGGCCTACATAAGGGTATCCTACATAAACAGCAGCCATATAGTGATCGAGGAGGCCTACTTTTACGTGGCTTAGACCCTCGATTATTATTAATAGGCTGTAGAGGGGCCCTTTGCTTAGCAATAGTCCTTCCTGCTTCTACGCACGCTATACAGCTTCTCCCTTCTACCCAAAGCCTTACAAGCTTATATTAACTATTATTAATTTTAGAAGTATCATCTATACAAGGGCGTTTCTTAGAGGTATTTATTAGACGACTACCCTTCTTAACTAGCTAGTTACAAAGGACGCCTAGAAACTCTGTATAGCTGCGTATTTCTAACTTATCCTTTTTTAATAACGACGCCTAATAAGCGTTGTTTAAAGTAACTTTAATTAAGAAATAAAAGAGTAGCCGCCACGTACGTTGCTTAACTCTCTAGACAGGATAGTAGCTTATCATCTAATCGACGAGATTAACGTTACTTTTATAGTAATTATACTCATTAATAAGCAATGGAATCGATTGAGGAACTATAGGGAGATTGCCCTATCCCTGCTAAACAGCCTTCCTATTTTCTAGTGTAGGCTGAGGGCGTTTTCGATTGCGAACGATTGTCTCTAATGGATCGCCTATAGTTAAGGCAAACAGAACGACTTGACTATCCTTCCAAGCCATCTCTAAGACAGACTTCTGTCGAGAGAGGCCCCAGTACGACGTGCCCCAATCGAGATTCTTTGAGTGGTACGTCTTGACGTCTGTAAGAGCTTTATCAAAACACTCTTTTGACAGCTTTTCGAGCGCGCGCGGAGCTCTCTGCTCCTCTCGATTCTGCTCCTCTCGATTCTGCTCGAGTAGGTGCTCGAGTAGGTGCTGATTCGGCGGCAGCCGAATCACCAAAGATACCAGAGCCGAGTCCAGGAGCAGGAGCAGGAGCGCCCTCGTCGTCTTCTCGTTTTGTCCTTGTCGTCCGGACAGTCCCTGTAGCCCCAATACCCTTAGATCGCAATAGTTCGAGGAGAGAGATCGTTGTAAACAGGTTGTCAAACTAGACTACGTGTTGATTCGGCTTAAGCTCGTGACGGAGTAGGAGAGTAGCTGGAACAGACTTTGTATTTGTTAAATGCTGTAATTCGTCGTCGTTGCTTAAAGCTACAGGGCCACGCGTAGCACCTTTAGTATAGAATAGCCAATCGTACACCTATGCGTCGTTCGTTAAATCCCAGATCTTGTAGCTAGTGGGCGTTGGCTTTGTTTTGATAGTAACAATTTCGTTTGAGCGGCCAGTAAATCGAATAATTGATTCGTCGATATAGAGGTGCCTGCCTAGTGTCCAATACCGACTACAGCACGCACGGATGTACTCAGATACCTCCCAGATTCTTCCAAACGTACTTGCAAAATCCTGATACGGCGTTGTAAGGTAGACGAAGCGATTAAGCTGTTTAAATCGTGTTTGTCCTATATACTTGCTTATCTAATGGGTAGGTGCTAATTCGTGTAACTGAGTCTAATACGCTCTAATAGTAGCTTCTAGATGTACGCCTATATAGATAACGATTCCTAAGTATAGGTATAGCTTTGATACAGACGTAGGTGCCCAACTACGTGCAAATTCGCTATCCCAGAGCTGAGCTTGCTGATTTGTGTGGTATGCAATCCTATTAAGAAGCTTATCTAAGAAAAATAGCTAAAAAAGCTTAATAGGGGAATCAGTATCTACTCTATTTGGTAAATGGGGCTCTCTAAACGTGTTGTCTCCTTTAATTTTAAGTAGCCCCTAATCCTTAGGCAGCCCTGCGTCTGGAAGGTGGGGTTTCTGCTTGCTGTTTAAGTACTTTGTAAACTTAACGGTATCTATATCTTCTAGACGACCCATCCTAACCGAAAGAAATGCAAAAATAAGTGATTTTGTGATGGAATCTGATAGATCTATCCCCTATAACATCACGATCGAAATCTGGTGTTTGATAATTGTCTTACGATCCTGTTTCTCTGATTGGCTGAAAAAAGGTGGTCCGTGTGAGGCGGATTTCTACGGAAGAGGGGATATACTACGTGCTAACTAACTAGCGTGGAATCACATGATGCCAGCTACGCTCACAGCGTAGCGCATGTAACGGCTAACCCGTTACAATTGCAACAGAGCACCGATGAAGCACAGTTGGGAGTGAAGAGTTATTCTTCTTTTCTCCTGCCATCTTTCGAGGTCCTTTTATGCCTCGTGGGAAATGTTGAGGTCTAAATCATTCTTGACCAACCAACATTCAAGAGAGAGTATTGAGGTTCTTGGCGCACTTCGTGAAGTGGGGTGCTGCGCAACACAGCTATTTCCGATACACCACCACCATCACCACATTACAAGTCTCATAACTTTTGATGCACGGACAGAAATTGCAAGAAAGGAGATAAATTTGCAGCCAAAGGTAAGCAGAATCGAGCCCGAAATCAAACTTCTCTGTAGATTACATGCCTGGCCGTGGGTGGTCGCACTGCCACCTCCTTCCGACAAATCATCACCGAAATCGCAAGATTCAAGATCTAAAATCAAATTCACAATCGCGAAACGTGAGCCAGGAAAAATACAAACTACTTAACTTGTGCCTGCGCTTTCCGCACCTCGTTAGCCCATTCGTGGTTATCATATATGGTTTTTGCCTTCCCCTCAATAACCCCCTTAAGATACTCTTCAAAGCTAGTAACTTTGACATCCGCATACAGCTCATTCGCAATCAAGTACCCAAGGTACTTCGAATTCTCCGGCGTATTGTCGCCTCGGATACCCCATGTTATGCGGTACTGGTAACCTGAGACGCTAAAAAGAGTATTGAAACTTGTGTCACCGGCTGCCATCGCAGCTAGACCTTTGGCTACATTGGTCTCGAGTTCTGCTTTTGAGATCTGGAAATTATATATGTTAGGCTGCGAATTTGATGTGCGAATGGGTGACTTGCATATTGTCTGTCGATGATCTCGCCGCTGAGTTTCTCGGCTAAATCCACAGTCTCGTTCGGTGTGAATACCTCATTGTAGCACATAACCATCTTATTGAGTGTTCGTGGATCAGTGATAATCTTCTCGACCCATACACCGATATCTCGCTTATCTATAAGAGCGGAGGGCACATTACCATCACCCGGGATGCGATCAGTCCCCATGATGAACGGACGAGCATAGTCCGTACGCCCCGAAGGAAGCTGAGGGATGGAGTTCTGGTACCACCAGCCCACATCAACGACGGTGTAAGGAAGACGAATGCGTTTAATGTGGTCGAGGTGGTTCTCTTTCCAATCCCGCGGGCTCAAAATACCCCTCGGTGTAGGCGTTCCCCAGTAGGAAGGCATAAAGCGTTTCACACCAGCTTCTTTGGCGGCGGTGGCAAGATTGTCCATCTCCTCTTGATTGGTGGGGAGTACAGTGGAGATAACGATCTCTTGTCCGGAGAGGATGTTGACAAGGTCCTCCTGCGGGCCTAAAAAGTCGGCTTTCACGACCTTGATGCCACGTTTTGCCAGTTCATGGTTGGCTGGTTTGTCGATGGAAGCGGGACGGGCTAGAGCGATGATTTCCTAAAGTGGTAAAGCACGTCAGTGGAAGGACGTTGATGATTTTAGGAGAACTGACGTACAAACTTACGAGTTTTGGAGTTCGAGAGGCCATTGACGATGGATTCTCCAGTTTCTCCTGACGCTCCGGCAATTGCGACTTTGATGGTGGACATGATATTCGCGGTTCCTCTTAAAGGAAACTTGTTCTTCTCGAGAAGATTTGTTTAAAGGATACCTTGTCTACGAATTTGCTGCGAAAAGTGGTTTTCAAACGCTATTGAGGCGGTTTCTAACACATAATCTTTTAGTATTTATAACATGCATCCTGCTGTAATAACCCTAGTAATCTTGCATTTTACCCCAAGGATAGTCGGACAAAGAGCGGACGAACGTTGATAGAATTCCCAGGATACTAAGTGATTGCGGTGGCAATAGCGAAAGTTGTGGCATTATCGATTTCCGTGGCCGCCTAGTAATTACAATGGGGCCTTGGCCAACCGAAATCCGGCCGGTCCATGCTTTCACATAGTTCGATTAGGGTTAGACAGTGCAAGGCTAATGCAAGGTGTTTTTAATGGACTGTGTGACTGTATATGGACCGGTAGTAAACTCCGGCATTATGAAACGCTAGACAATTTCTCCGAAAAACCCACCCCAGAGCGTTACGCAGATAGTGATCTCCCTGGCCAATGCATGTAAGCAATCTGCATATAAGCATGTGCTCCCCTCGTAGTTTAGCAAGTGAATTCGCGCTAAACATCTGTGCACCAAAATCATATCAGACAGCGCTCCCACCAACGGCATCTCAACCCCTCATCTTCAACCCAAAATTCCTTTCGCTTATTGGACATTATTTCTTTGAAATTAGTACAACCAGTATTGGAGGGTGGGGAATCTTTAAGGACCGAACTCTACAGCCAGTCCATGGCTGGTCGCTGTCCATATGACACCCATCCACGAGTCCAGGGCATGAACGACACCCAAAGAGGCGACGGCGCCACCACCTCAGCTGCCCGGATTGCAGCTTTCATTTGCATACACGCACTCACACACAAATTGCAAGACAGGAAACAAGTCATTCAGGGGCTTGTCAACTCGCAATTCCCACTTCTAGAAGGCCGCTGACACTCAGACCATCTAACAAACACTTCAGAGACATTCTGTCAGAAGTCGAGCATACTCGAGCAAATGATGTCATGGGGTTAGTTGGTACGGTTGCAGGCGCCCACAAACCCTTCGACCCTGAATTACCGTATGAGTCGATTCCGACAGATTTCGTGGTAGTTCTCGTAGTATTTGAGATTGAATACACGACCACCATAGCGAAAACCGGTCCCCAACTGGCAACTTCTTATGGCCTACCACAAGAAGAAGCCCACTTGCTTTCTTTTATTATTACATAGTGGAATAGCATACATAGACTATTAGCTCATAAAGTTCTTAATTTGACTCTTTCCTAACTCCCCTTTCAATTTTTAAATTCTGCTTAGATTATTACTGACACAAATTACGATCATAGCCCAGCGATTGCGACTAAACAGTTGTCGTTATCTCTACCTAACAAGACTCTACAACTTGTCCTTGGGCACTGTAATGGTTGCATAGATTGCCATAGCTTTTTTGTTTATTTCCGGATTGAGTGGCTTTCCTTCCTCTGTCATCTTGCCCACTAATCTGAAGTAGTTGAAGTAGTACGATGGCGTGCAGGTGCAGAACATAATGGTCTCTTCATCGGTGGGATTAGAAAAGGTGTGGGGAGCCCGCGTAGGCACTACAACGTAATCTCCCTGGTGCGCGTCGAAATGCCCCTCACGTGTGTGGAAGCGGATCACACCCTTGGTGATCAGGAAGGTCTCGTCCTTGGGATAGTAAGCCAGTATTGAGATGGTGGGGTCCCTAGCAAGAAGGATTTTGGGGGGATCCTTACATGCATTTCATGCCAATGAGTCGGGGGACCGGACGTGTGTGGAGGGACCGTGAATTCGCCGGATCCCAAACGTTTATCTGTTCCTGTTACTACTATATTCAGGCCCAAATACTCCGTTAGAATCTATCGCGCACCTGTCCGTGATCCATCCTCAAGAACTCGAACTTTCATCGGCCCAATCATGAATGTCTCTCCTGTGCTCACAGGAACGAGCTTGCACTTCTCATTCGGAACCTTAAGGTCGACGGGGATTTCAGTGGAGACTTCGGTTGCCATTTTCTCAATGTCCTTCTTAGTTAAAGTAACTCTCAATGAACGCCTACTGGAAGATTAGATCGGCAACAATCATACCAGACTATATACGTCTGGTGGTTAAGATCACCGGAGATATCGGCACCAGCTATGTCCGTGGCTGAAGGCGTCACTATTCACGCATTCGGTCACCTGAGACATCTCACCCAACAAATTCGCAAGCTTGTCGTAGTAAAGGCCCGCACAACTAACGACCAACAATGAGATTCCATACGAACCAGTGCGCTTTCTATCAATCCATTATTCAAGCTGGCAGTGTGGCTTTTTATGCTTTGGCTATAACCCTGGAAATGAGGGCCTCTCCTATGTTGGGTGTTGAAACAGTCCCTATCATTATATCTATATAAAAGCCGTTGACTCGAGATACGGGTCGCCTACATGGATCACTGACTAGTGATGCGGACATCTTGACGACGCTCGTTTTACCCTTGTTTCAGTCACTCTATATAGCCACAGCTAGACACGCTCACAATCAACTCAGTCCTCATGCACTGTTCGCCGGTGTCACTCAACAAAAGCTTCAAGTCCCACCTACTTTCAGTTATCTAGGTGCGCGCTGCTTCATGATGATGATTTTACTGCTTCTAGTCATATCCTTATTAGGCCAAGTACTCGCGCACTCGTGGAACGAGCAACTTACTGTTGTAAAGAATGGTCTTTTTGCCAGGAACAATGGGTATCCTCGTGGCTATGTCTCTCGATTCCCGGGATTTAAGGATGAGATGATGAAAGACCTTCTGCTACCAACGGTGTACGTGTGAGTATATTCTCTCATGGATTACTTGCGCGGAAAGGTCACTACAACAGAGCTTCAGCGTGCTCTTGCTGTAGAGGTTGGTGAGTTGGAGCAGGACGAAGAGAACCTCCCAGATATCGAAGACATTCTCTCAGTAGTATGTGAATTAGGCGATGGCCTTTTCAGGCTGGTGTTAGTTACCGGAAATGCAAGAGGTGTTTAGCCGACGCAATCTTACACGCATAATAAGCATCACGCTTCAGTTCCCTAGCCCATCATCACAGATTGCTTGGAGCTCGTTCCGCGGGTTTACTTATACGATACGGCTGTTACGCGGTGACGTCCTCGGCTTTTAGTACCGTATTACATCAGCGAACGCCCAGAATCACCGAGCGCCCACTTTTCCTCTTTTTATACTATCTTTCTATAGCTATAATACGCTACGCATTTAAGCTATTAATAAGATATTTTAAATATAATTAATAGTAAGACAAAGTATTATCTAATAATTTAAAATATTAAAATATCTTAATAATTAAGTAAATATTACTAGTTTTTAAATATAAGCTAAAAGAAGACCTTAAAGTTCTATATAGTTAATAATAATGCGCTATAAAATAGGTAAATAAAAAAAGTTAAATATTAGAAAGTATTATTCTATAAATATAAGAAGTAGTAGCTAAAGATATAGTTAAATTTTAACTATTAAATATACTTTTTAATTATATAAAATAGTAAGCTTTTTCTAAAAAAAATTCTGTATCGGCGCTGGTCGATTAGTATCCGGTACTGGTAGGGCTCCACTCAGAGGCATATGGGAGTGCGTGGGGAGAAGGGTTACCACGAATATATTAAATCGCCAATAGGCCTTATACGAAAGGATACAAAAGAACTACCTATCTATCTAAGAGGATTTAGGTTCTTTTATAAGGGCTAAATCCCTTTCTAGTGAATTTCCTTATTACTTCTTCCCTAAGCCCGAATGTGGTCTGGGAGGGAGGCGGGTGTAGCGGTGTGTGTTAGTTCTATAGGGAGAGGCCAGACTAGGTCCGATTCGTCCTTGACTCGTTTAACGCCATAGGTAGTCTAAATAGATGCCGATTCGGATCAGACTCCACCCCACCGACTAGCGCCTTGGCGAGCGAGCCGGATTGTCACACATTGTCATGACTCTGGGAGAGATGATCTGTAACGGCTGTTACATAAAGGACAATATAGAACTTCACATGTAACCCTTCAAGGCTATTCTAACAGTAATCATAGTATTGTTACAGCTAGGTCTCACAGATGCCCTTTAACCCCTAACTATGGCGTGCCACATTAAGCCTAGAAGTACATAAAGGCCGACGATAAGTAACGGCTAAACTTCTAGTAAGGAAGCGAATAACTCCTAATACTCACTAGAGGACCTTAAAGAATCTAGAGTCGTCCCGAATCTATATATTAATCTAGTCGAAGCTTGCCTAAGTCTATCTAATTAGGAACTAATTACTTATCTCTAAAGTTATAGGGTACTTAGTTAAAGCCTATATTACGCTCGTTTTACTAAAGGAGTTCGCCTAAACTACTCGTAACTAATACGCCTATCTATTTAGTCTCTAACTATCTATATTAAGCGCCCTTCGTCCACTCTTATCCTTAATATATCTATTACTACTCTCCTATTAGTAACTATTATCGCGTCCTTTAACCTCCTCTGTATCGGCGCTGGTCGATTAGTATCCGTTACTGGTAGGACTCCACTCAGAGGCATATGGGAGTGCGTGGGGAGAAGGAAACCACGAATGTA
>JAQGEP010000345.1:0-35506 GCA_028476805.1 Acrocalymma vagum
GGGGGAAAAAGGGGGGGGGGGGGGTTGAGCGGATTCCCTTTCTCTGTGATTGCGATTACTTTGGAAATAAAGTATAGCTTAGTGTCCCATTTGAGACCTATAGATTCAAAGACTTGCGCATTCGTTCAGTACGTCTATTGAAGCTTACATTTCTAGATTGGGCTTTCTACATCGCTCGGATTTGGGGGCCATACTGAAACTTTAATCGGGGGTAGTACGAATCCTGTACATAACGTTGGCTCTGTGGTCTCAGGATTAGAACTGACCTCAGCTTGACTTGTTTTACATTGTCTTACTTTACTTTACACCCATGGACCCCACGGATTTGGAATGTCTCCCATTTAGAACATAGAGGGGGGTCTGGCACCTGAGTTTCAGAGTGTTCTCGCCAATGGTACCCATGGTACTGGCTCTTTCCACACCGGGAAAGAGGTGAGGTACAAAGGCTGTGTAGGGTGCTTGAATAGTTCACATACCTCTAGTAAACTCTAACCTTGGGCGTGATTGGAGTCGCGCTACTCCGCCCAAATTTGTATTTCGTACGGCGCAGAAAGCTGACGAACGGATTGTGCTGAAAGTTTGGATCGACAAATGAATGGATACGTTCAAGAATGAGAGTGAATTAGAGTTCGGTCCGCACCTACCTAAGGCGCGCCTTTTTGTCCTTCATGTCGCTGTCCTCCGTCTAGGCCACCCCACACTTTATTTCCGGGGCTACTTGAGCGATTTAGCTTCGACTTATCCAATGGGTCGGTTTTGCCTTGGGAGATAAATCGCTGTTGTCCGTGCAAGGATCCCCTTTCTTAAGTTGTGTGCTATTGGATCCCGTCAGTGTCAAAGTTCAATGGGCTGAAATGGGTGCATGGCTTTGAAAAGGGGATTACAAAAGAGAATAGCTGCTAATGGTAAGTGGTGAGAAAATCGACCAAAGACAATCCATGAAGCGCAAGATAGCCACAGCACAAACCCATGAGTAGTGAAGTGTGTGCATCGAGTCCAATCAATAAGGTCGCAAACATTTCCCACTTCAAAAATCCCTACCGTATACCTTGGAAATATGCCCTTCTCTGTGTGACCAGCCAGCTGACACGAGGCGGACAACCTGCACAGCGCAACACTAGCAACTTGAAGTGGTTGTTAATCGCGGTTTATTTAGGGTTATCCCTAGTGCTTAGTGTACTATGGCTTGTTTGGCGGGTGTTGCAGGGCTTGGGGAGCAGGGGACAAGCACCTTTGGTGCGGAATTTTGGTGCGCCAGCTGAGACTCGTGGCGGTGAGGTGAGATTGGCCTGATTCCCGGTGATATGGTTCGCTAGATTAATCGTACGGTGGGTGCGAGGTCGAGCCTTGGGATACAGGTTGTTGAGTGTGGCGGTTTGCGGAGATAGGGTTGGGGTTAATGGCGTTTGGGGACTGCGGACTGGGATTCTAGTCGACGCTTTGCATAGAAGAGGTACTAGGATGGGGAATAATGGACGCCCCAATGAGGATTCTAGTTGTAGCTGGTACAATGACTGTAATTGGGTCATGGGAGGTCTTTCTTGTGGTCCCAATTAGCTGTAAAGCTTAATTCCTTTTACGCCCTACGGCTACCAAACGCACGTCTAGATAAAGTTCTAATGCAAACAACATATAATCACAAAAAAGAAAAGCTTAAAAGCATAAGCAGCAAGGCCATATCAATTTCTATGTTTGTCTAATTCCTTTAAATCTGCTGCGCCGCTGTTGATGCAACCTCCAACGCCAATGCTAAAGTGAACACGCAATCACCTATTCTCTCGCCTTCCTCCGTGCCTTTTTTGTCCGAGTTGTAGTGCATCTTGATCGTGATCGGGCTAATTCATACACGCATACCTGCGCTTTCGGAACCCCCAACACAGTGATAGTGTAATCTCTTTAGGCGCTGGTACAATATTGAGTTGTCGCGTGTGACGGGCAGGGAACGCTGCGTGGGCTCTGGTTGCTTATGCGAGCAGCGCGACTTGTAAGCTGGCTGACAGGAATAGTTGACTGTTTTCAGCCATCTTGAATGTTTAGTAATGCCCTTGAACTTCGGCCCAGCCTTAATCTAGAAATAGTGGCCATGAGACTGGGGCCGTTTATTGGCGTTATTCTTGCCGCCTGGAGTACTGGGTTACTTGTATGTACTTGTGGTAGGTGGTAGGGCGCGCAAGGTTTGCGGGTCGATGTCATTACTGGAAGCCTAGTCGTCGTGGCCTGTAAGTCACGTAACATTGAAGACTAGCCGGCAATCATTCTGCAATTACTCTTTCTGGATTGGAATGGGAGCTGACGAGTCGTAGATTATCCCGTTTCTGTCGTCTTTGCTGGGCCGACGATCTCACGCCAGCTGAATATCGGGTACCGTTCCAGGCCACTGAGAACGTGCTCCCCCGCGTCGGCCCCTCGTACGGTATTCCGAGTACGGCTTGCTTGTCCATCGCAGATTCGCTAGGTCCCATGTGTCCCATGTGTACTTGGCGTAAGCTTTCCTGGAATCGGGCTGTTTTCCGGCTGCATTCTCCCATTCGGAAAATTCGACCAGTGTCCTATACCGCGCCGTTGCCCAGTGGTCGTGACCAGCCCAGGCCAACCCCTAGATATCCCGCCCCTTAATTCACCCTACATCAAATTTGTGTGACTAGCCCCAATGCGGAATAGCTCGTACTCCGATGTACAATTTCATTGGAGCGTCGCGGATGGAAATCCAACCCGTAAATACGAGGGGAGCGGTTCTTCCAGGCCTTGGGTTCAAATGTATACTCGGCGTTGGAGTAGTGGCCTTTGTTGATTCATCATGTACTGCCGGTTGAATTAGCGGATGTGTCCTCCCGCTCAAGAACAAGATGCATCTCTGTGAAATTGCGCAGTGATGTTTCAAGAGGGACCAAAGTATCGCGCTTGATAGTAGGGTATTGGTGTTGAGGTTGGTAGACTCACGTTTGGAAACTGTGACCCCTGATTTGGAGGCCTCCTGGTATTGGGCCGGTATGCTCCCAGTACAAACATGTCCGGGCTAGGAGCGAGTTCTCGTGGTTGTTGGGGCGGTGTCGGTAGCTGTTCATATTCTGGATGTGCTGGTGGTGGGGTGAATTGGAATCTTTCGGGTCTTGAAGTTGCTGGCGGCGAATTGAAATTTAAGTTTGGCGTCCATGAATTCATATTCCAGGCAGAGGGCATATTGATCTGTGCGGGAGGTTCGTACATCTGCGCGTCCCAAGTTGGTTCAAAAGACGGGTATGACTGTGTTGTTGCGAGGAGATGATTGTCAAAAGGTGCTGTTGTTGTAGCTAGAGAAGGATCAATCACTCCGGGGTGACTAGAACCCCATGAGTCGAGGCTAGAGGTTGATGAGAAGACGAGTGACCCCGAACTCGGTCCTGGCATATGATACTCTGCAGAGACTGAGCGAGCTCGCGGGTCTTCATCGTATTCTGAGCTGTGTCCGGTTTGATCGCTGGAGTTGCCGTCTTTCAGAAGCTGCTGGAGGTATTGCAACTTGCGCTTGCGCTTTTCTCCTATGTCATGGTCGGATTAGCTACTTCTCTTTGTGGAAGACAGAACTGTTCGGGTCAGAGTAACTTACGATAGTTTCTTGAAGCTATTCTGTTCTGTTGTTTGCGGATCTCACTGTTGACCTTCTTTGGCTTTTTTCCAGGCTCGTCGGTCTCGCCTGTCTGTTTAGGTTTTCGTCCCGGTTTTGAGGTTGAAGGTTGTTGTGACTGAAAAATTGCGGGAGGTGTCATGGCGCCAGCAGGTGAGAAAGTTCAGAAAGGTGGGTAATTAGCAAGTGTGCAAAACAGGCTGGCAGAGGGCTGCTTTTACGATTGTGATTAGTAGGTATGCGGCGATCGCAAATATTACATGTAATAGTAAACAGGTCCTCAGCCTCGACGGTCGGGAACAAAAGCTAGCCCAATGAAGAGAGCGGTTCCCCCTGCAATGCCTTTTCTTGGGGAGCTGATTAAGGCGCCCGAAAATAGTACCCAGGTCGGAGTACGTAGTCCTCCTGTACATAGGTCTGTGAGGCAAAGGAAGACTACAACGAATCCTCCCGCATTCAACCTTAACCTTAATCTTGCCTCAAGACAGGGCTGAGGATCAGGGGGCTTGGGCTTCTGGAATTGTCGTCGTTATTCTCACTGCGTTCTGCAGCATGACAGGCATTTTGGGGGGATTGCCACGCGCAGCTTCGGCATCGGCCACTCGGCCTGAAGCACTATGCATTATTATTTACCTCTTCAGGAGCGCTAATCAAAGGACCTGGGGGGTTGACCGGATGATTCATCAACTGAAAAGCTACGGGCCGAGCTTGGTCCGTGACGGTGAGCGTCCAAACACGTGAGCGGACATGCAGTCCACGGCATGCTGCCGCTCCGCTCATAGTAGAGAGCTGACATGCCGCTTCTAGGCTGGCGGTCCCTATTCTGGTGGCCACAGATGGTGTAGAATGCCGAAGCAGGTTCCCGAACAATGTTGAGAACTTGCTTTTGCCTGCGAACCTGACCGACTAGCCTTTGTTCGGTTAATGACGGCTCCCCAATGCACAAGCAGCCCAATCATTGAAACTTCGACATCTGCTGCATAAGCAACTTGTATTCAAATCTCACCACCGCCTTTTCCTGAATGCGCTCGACCACACATGTTTAATCAAGCTTTGCTCAGTCCACTTATTTGGAAAACAGTGCAATGGCGTTTGTTACTGTGCCGGTTGCGGCAGAAGACTAAGGAAGAACGCCTCCACAATCTATGACACATTACTAAACACAGTTAGAAGCCATGGGCCCACTATGCCCACACCTTTTACACCGATCTTCTTTGACAGCAACCGTTATTTCTTAATGGCCTAAAGCGTGATATTCAAGACTTTGAATCGGTCAGTCGTCGGTACGCTATCAATAGACAAAGACGAGCCTCTACATCTGATCAAATGTTCAAGCCTTCTGATGAACATACAGTACCAGGGCCACCTTTCAACAGCTCAACTACGTAGAGGAGTAGAACGATGCAACGGTAGCCTAAATTACAAATGCATTGAGTCTTCGCCCTGTAGCGGACGAAATATGTGCACTTGAAGGAGTTACAATTTTTGCACACAACTGTTAAGTCCGCAGCGCGGAACTCCGAGTTGCGTTTCTTGGTTCTGCCTCTTATGATCATTTGTCCGCCCATTGCTTGTATGAAGCAATACAAGCACTCGCTGAGCTAGTATGAGATACAGCACAAACGGACAAATTCGGTATCACGGCACGCGGCCCAGGCGTCTATTCATACACACAGGCAGTGAGTATGGGTGCGATTTGTCACTGTCGCGTCGTCACCCTGGCATGTCTTACTACGGGACAACGACAGTCTTCTCCGATAAAGAGGCAGTGTTGTGATTTGCTGAGCCAAAGGGTCAAGTAAATGAGATGACTTCTCGCCAATGTCTGCCACTGACCTAGTGGCAGTGCTTTGGGTCGGGGATCTCATAGGCAAAACAAGCAAGTCATACGGAACATTGGCGTGAGTGGCTGATAGTTGGACGGCAAAGGTCTTTACCGGCGGCACACTACCAGGTAGAATCTCAGAACTAGGCTTTGAAGCAGTCCCCTCATTCTAAATTAACCAGCTTCCTAAGGCTTGGAGTGGAAACAGCCATGTCTTCAAGCACGAGCCAGGGTAGCTAATCTTAGCTGCAGTGAAGGGAGCCTGACAGATGCACTATTGTCAGTGACGATCTTACTCCCTAGAGAACGTCTTAGCCGTTGATGTAGACGGGGCAGAGCGTTCGGATCTCAGCTCTGCGGGCAAGGAAGCGGCGTAGGGACTGGTGGCATCGCCTGCGACGCATGTAACATCTTGAAGAGGTGGAGGTTGCTTGATGAGCTTCTCTATGATTAGTAGCTATTCAGTGGCCTCAGGCTCTAGAAAAAAGAAAGCAAGGTATTGCATTGCGCGTTAGAATCGGCCCTCAATCGTTCTTTCCCTCTTCACTCTGACTCTCCTTTACCCGCTGGTCAGTCTCCTAATGGGGTGTCAGCTGTGAACATCAAGTGTCGGCACAAGGGATGCCATGTAATGATCAGGCCGGTCTCGGTTTGGTGTTGTCCTTCGACATGCTGTGTCAGGCCCATTCAAAGAGAGTTAATCCCGCCACCTCTTCCTATCTAATTACGCGTCGTGACAGCCCCTGAGCTTTGCACAAAGGCCACCGCTTCCTTCGACGTCACGCGCTTTCTTCGCGGTTCGCGACCAAAGGGAGGGGGCAGTGTTCCAATCACTATCCTGCTACACTCAAAGATTATTTGATTATGGGTTTCTTGTTGACTAGCTCAGGCTCCCCAGTACGGTGGTGCATCCAATTCTGTTGACGCGTAGGGGCAGCCCAACACAAACTCTCTTTTCGGCGCCATCCATCCACAAACCCCGAGGAAAATTTCTATGGACTTCGGGCATGATTCAGATGGTCAGTGGTCAAGTTATACTGTGTATTGAGTAATTAACATCCACAGGTGTACTCTAAGCCTCCTTAGTCGGGGCCTTCTCCAGGGAAGAGAACCTCTATAGGAAACCAGAGGCAAGGCCGTTACTGCGCAAGATATAACTCCATTAGGTTGAGATTACCCGAATGTCTTTATAAACGGACATAGCACTTGACTTACTCCCGCCGAACGGCGGTCCAGGTTCTCTGCGACAGCGTCCGCCCAAACTCCTGAGGGTAAGACCCACTGTTCGGCCCCAGTGCAGACCAACAGAACAAGTTTGCAGCCTCCAAAACAAGACATCTAACTTTGGAGACAGCCCGAAATAGTAATTGCACTTCGTAGAGCGGCATCGACATAATCATCCAATCGTATACCTTCGAACCGAACAATGCTGGGGAACTCTGGCTGCAGCGCGCGATCCGTAACGGCGACGAGTTGCGGTACACACGATCCTTCACATCTGAGTCAACATAACAATGTGATATGCTCAAGATAGATACCTAAGAGGAATATACTATAGGTTGATGAGCATACCAGGTGTAGATTGTGGTATTACCTTGAGAGGAAGTACGTGGTCTTTTGTCACCAACAAGGTTTGCCTCGGCTGAGCACTAATCGCGGCCAGACAATGGCAAACAGTAGCATGTTATGTGATATACAGATCAGTGGAACATTCTAGCCCGAGCTAACACGAAATATTGAGTGAGCGCCTAAACTGTATTCCCCATATCATCACCGCTGGTCAAGAGTATGCACGATGGTTGCCATGATTAGTTCGTCTTTTCTAGATTGGGGATGACCTATGGTAAGCTTTGAACAGTACACAAATAATTTGAATATGCTAAAGGTTGAAAGGCACATCGAACTTTCGGTAGCGATCGATAATCCCCGTTAGAACAGTGTTCTTGCAAAGGAACCAACCTTGATAGAGTGTCCCATTGCTGCTGACATATGACACACTTTATCGAACACAAACACACCTACTAGAATTTCACTGAACTCGTAGAACGAAGTTACCAAGTTATTGAAATGATAAATATGGAAGGATTGCTACTGGTTTTGTAGTCGCGACATCTTGTGAAGGCAGGAATAGTCGCTTCCAGTATTGACAACCAACTTGTCAAGATCTGTCAACGGAGAGGAAATGCCTTTTAGTCTCAGACCTTGTCGAGCTGTCGAAGCCAATAGGGCGTTTTCGTCGCAAAGTCCGTTGTACTTGACTGAAATCTGTTGCCTGACACGAGGTTTGTTGGCAAATCCGACCCTCATTATGAGGCTTTAGAGGCTCAAGTGCCGTTTTATCTGTAGTATGAGACTCATAGACTGCAAAATTATTTGCCGCGGTGCCTTCGACCAGGCATTGCGATGAAGTGAAATCACGTTTCCCTTTCCAAAGATAAGGGATGTTGTCATCTCGACCCTCGGTTCCAGGGGTAGTCGTTATCCCCGTATTCGCATCCGATTTCCAACTCTTTCCGAGACTTGAGCCTGAGAATGAGGACGGGGAAGCCTCGCTATCTGCAGGAGCCAGGTGTGGCATAGTCGTGTGAGGAGCCCGTGACCCTTGCGTAAAGTGTCCTTTAACCGTGTCTCTGTCACTATCTCCATCGGAATCATCTATATGTGAGATAGGGCTTCTGAGGTTCTGACTCTGTGGTGGAGCGTTGGCGTTAGAGTCGCCAAGGACCACGGATGGAATGGGAGGACGGGTCCCTCGGGGGCGGGGAGGATAGGAAAGAGTTGATTCCAAGGATCTCATGACAGACCTTGTTCCTCTGGAGCGAGAATGCTCGGAGCTGACAGGACTGGAGTTATCATGTTCAGCAGGTCTTGTTGAAGTTAAGGAGCCTGGAAAGTTTCGACACGGGCGCGGGGAAGCTGGATCATGAGCGGACCCAAGACCGATCAGCATTCCGCCACCATCAGCGAATGCTTCTAAAGACTGCATATCAATGGGCCTGGGGATACTAGAGAGCTGTGAGAGCTGCGCGATTCGATTGCAGTTGCAATTTGGCCATTCTCCTGTTTGGATTTTACAGACTCGACATGTTCCAAAAAGATCTTTCCGGAAGAGCAACTGTAAACCATTGCGGGTAAGTATGCCTCGATCGGGTATTGTCCTATTTTGGTGTAACATTGTCTTGATGTATTGTACTTCGATGGCAAGGAAGTCATAATCTCGAGGTACCTGTTTGTAAGCTTTGCACATTTCGATGTTCGAAAGTGGGTTCACAATTTCTCCAAAGTTGCCACCGAACAGGACGATAGCGCCGATGTCGCGAGCCAACGCTGGCCAAAGCCCACAAGTTTTGCTGAGAGTTGCCTGTTGAGCCAGCATTCTGCGTTTGCCCTCTATAAAGTCTGTGTAACTCCATCCCTGGATGCATTGGTCCCAGTTCATTTCAAGCTCCATGCCAGCCTCGGTCACATTTTCTGATTCGGCTTGCAGCAACTCAAGACATTCATAGAGATCCCTGACCTCGTGTCGGTACAGTTTCTCATGAACATGGTCATCTTCAATGTGTTGGTCATGACTCAGGATGATATCGCAGTTCTTAAGCATGGATGTCAGCACAGAATTGGTGTCATTGTTAATGGCGCTGTGCAGGGACGACGCTTTGCAATCCTTGCGGTGTGATTGATGAAGATGACGATGTTCAACAGCACCAAGTATAAACCTCTCCCCATCAAGGTAAAATGCTCGTCCGTGATCCATATCCTGAAGGATAATTGGCAATTGACGAGCATGTTTCAGCAGATCTTGGTAGAAGTGCGGTGTCTGTGCGTGATAACAGCCATCTCTGCGACGACTTATGGAGAAGTGGATCATGTCACCGGCAACCTTAGAGAATCCAACGGAGGCGGTCGTAAGGCCTACCAAATTCTTGGGCAATCCTTCCAAGTTTGAAGGTGGCAATATAGCTTGGTAGTCAACCATTTTGGTCCCTGGGTAAAGTCAGCAATTAAATCTGAACCGGAAGTAAAGTCATCTCTACCATAATTATTGACAACTGAACTGCACCACCCGAGAAACGCCCTGGTAGTGTATAAATCCTTCTCATGAAAACTTGTCGATGGTAATCTGTTGATTGTGCGCAATTCCTGATATCGTAATCGGGCTCCGTCTCCTTTGATAAAATGCCATTGGACAGAGTCGCCCTGTCGGTGTATTGGTAGAAAAGCTATATTACGGCCTTTTAACACGTAACCTCCATCAAATTCGGCTACATTCATGACCCCTCCAAGAGCAGCCATAATTTCTATTGGAACCTCTAAGCCCGTCTCGTTGGGAGAAGTTCTTGTGCGGATAGGGAAGCCAGCAGCAATGACTGAGTTTGGCAAGAAGTCGCACCAACAGGCTTTGACTTCATTCTGATCAACCTCCTTAATTTCCGTTTTGATGGCAAACTTTGGGATTTTGGATAGTGAAGCTTCATCTCCATTGCAGTAGATTTCGTCGAAAGTGATGTGAGCTGTACTTAGATTATCTTGGGCTTTCTGACATGCTGCACAAATCCAGGCAAGCTGTTGCCCCACAGTCACAACTAAGCTTTCCGGCCCGGAAACCAGAACCGTTCTATTCTCAAGACAAATCTCAATTTTTCCCGTCGATGTATCGCAACCTAGCAGAAAATTTAGCTACAGTTCCACGACTACGAAAAGGTGCTTACCATCGGTCAACGCTTCGTGAGTTAGCAACCGACGGAATGCCTCGAGTAAAGCTAGTGGGCTTTTTTCCCATGTTTGCAACATGTATTCCGATATTGGTAAAAGCTGTGCGTTTTTTGGACGGCCAGTAACCGTAAGCACTCGGCCAAGATCTATATCAGAAGTGCCATATTGATCTTGAAGGAAGGAGACCACATCGAGGTCATAGGAGAATAGTACTTGCCAGTCGCATGTGTCTGGTGATTCTACTTCCTGTCGTCGCTTCAGCGCCAGCAGAATGCGCTTCTGGATCCATTGCAAAGTGTTGACATAATACCTTTCAACTGTTCGTTCGAACTCTGAGACAAGAGCCGTGAAAGCCTCATGCCCAGTCAAATAGTCGAAGATGGCCCTTTCCATACCATCTGGAACGGCATCTCTAATATCGCCACCCTCACTTAACGGAAAAGCAGAGGATGAAGCGCAAGATGGTGATCCACGAGCAGAATCGGAACGGGCAGAGGATGAAGCGCGGAATGGTACACCGTTAGGGGAAACAGAGCCGTCTTGGTGGGAAACAGGTGAGGCTGTTTCTTCCAATGTTCTTTGAGCAAGGTATTGATTGACTTGAACCAAGAATTGTTGCGTCTGTTGTGTCCACTCATTCACCTTCTGCTCGATGCTGTGTTGCTGGGGAAGAATCCTCTTTGCATCTTCAACTATGCAAGGGCGTGTTCGATTACAAGAGGGGTCTTCGATTTCTTCTCCTAACAGAAGGCTTTCGCATTTTTGGGATATCTCTGCTCTCAGAGAACGAATCGCTCTTGAAGATCGCTGCGTTTGTTTGTCAACAGCGCTGTCCTTGGTCTTCGCTGAGAATTCTTTCAGTAACGGCTGACAACGGTGTTGGAGCGGAATACTACTAGCGTTATCAGTCAAAAGTGGGTATCTCCCCTGAATTGCTTTGACAAGAGCTTCGGCAAAGATTGTAGTAATTTGTTGGCGTTGGTCAGGAGTAAGATCCACACGAGAAGATTGAATGGACCAGTTGTCCTGGGCTACCTGCAATGTGGCTTCTTGTCGTTCGGGCTGTTGATTCTGTACAGGGAAAGTAGGCCCCACAACTGTAGAAGCCACTGCTGGTAGTAACCTGAGCTTTTTCTCCGGAGGGACCTGAGAGGATGGCGCAGTGGATTGTCTCTTCAAGCATGAACAATCCACGCTACTATCGAAATTGTTTCTTCTTAGATATGAAGAAGATTCTCCGACAGTGCTCTCAAAAGCCGGGTGTTGATGTGTAGAGGCCTTGAGGTCTTCTACTTGCCTAATAGTGCCTTCAGGGCTGATCAACTCAGATTCGGTTTCTTGGCCAAGTGCGTGCACTTCGCAAGGTGGAGATTCGCTAAACTTTGGATGAAGGCCGGGAGGGTTCATAATCAACTCGTCATTCGGCTTGGCGGACATCGCACCTTCACCGCGCAGTGGAAGGCTCACGAGGTCCTCCGGACCCGGTCCGTACTCAAATAACTGCTGCGGTTCTGTCCACGTCGCTTTCAAAACTTCCAGCCTCTTCAGAACATGTGGATACCTTATCAGGAGAAATTTCTCCCCCTCTCCTTTTTTTTGTAGACGGATAGTCTTCCCCACATTTTGACGAAGAGTTGAGGTTACTGAACTTTCGAAAGATGGGTGGAGTGCGAAGTATGGCTGGTTTTGTTTGAACCAGTCACAGATATCTTCTCTGGAAAATCCTTCCTCTGGAGCATAATCGAGTGCAAGAATTATGCCATCAATCCACAGAGAACAGTATAGGTCCCGAACCTTCGAACTTTCCCCAACAGGACTGCTCCCATTGCCTCCAACATCAGACCAAGGCTGGTGCTCAAGTGTTGGAATGGCATCGTTCCCTCCCTCATGTTCCAAGACCAATTTGAGGAGCGGGTCCGGAAAAAGGTTTTGGTTGCCCACAGCGCTGAAAGGCTGACACATTGAACAAAATTCCTAGAGCGTTTAGCAACTTTGTCTTACAGGGCTCTTCGGATATCGCTTTAACGTACCGACTCCTCATCAAACATTGAAAGTGGATGGCCACAATTTGTACATGAATGAGGACGCCGCAAGTGTTCGGTCCATGGAGGGGAAGGAGTAGTTGAAAACAGTTCGTTTGGCCACATAGCTTATCGTCCCACAGGCTGGAAGCTGACCGCCTACTAGTGGTATAGTTTTGGGAGGGTCGAAAAGTCAAAGGTTCAAAGAGTTTAGTATTGATTGCTGAATCTAATTCACTGAATTGCTTCCAAAGCGCTCATCTGTTAGGCACCAAAAAATTCATTCTCATTTTCCCGTCAGCCTTCCACGTGAGTTGGGCCTCAAGCTGGCTGCGCCACCATCATATGTGAATGTCCAATTGGAGTACGTACTTAAGCGAACATATTGCGGTATTTCTCCGCCAACTCTTTCAACAGGAGAAAAAAAAGTTATCATAGGTATCCATTGTCTCATTTGCCTATTATAATCTTAGTGTCGCGTCTAGCTACTCATAGTAATCATACTTAACCACATGTTGATTCTGCTGCAATGTAACAACATAAAACACCTAAGCTCTACTAACATCCCTCGACCATACCGAACCGCTCTCTCACTCAATGTACAATCCTTATTACGCTAGGATGGCATGATAATATTAAAACGATCAATGGGATTAGAGTACATTATAAAAGCATTCACTCTGTTGTGCTTGTCATAGAATTGCTGGAGCCTTGGGTGGATTAATCATTCATCAACTTATACAACGGCGTCTTCTTTGGCCAGGAAAGCTGTGTTGGGCTGAGAACACATGTGGCGGAGTCATTAAAAAGAAGTATACAACCAGCCCTGAGGTCAATAAGACAGTAGCACTCAACAACCTTGTTGCCGAAAGTACTCTGCAGTCTTTGCTAGGCACAGTTCCCAGACGATCCACATCCGCTTCCAATGTTCTCGTTGAACAATCTTAAAAGTAGAAAACTAACCACTGCCCCATTCAATTCCTTTTATGGTTACTACAAGAACGAAAGTAACAGCTAGCCGCCTCGATGTAGCCGGAGTATATCGGGTAAGTGGTGGAAGTGCGAGATGAGAATAGTAAGAAATAGATCTTGGAACCAATGTCGTGGTGAAACAACAGTTTCGTTGGAGAGCAAGAAATGGAAAATGAGCTGCCAATTGATTGAAAAGGAATCGAAGTCAACCAATGGCATTAATCTCAACATCACAAATAGCAATAAGAAACGAGCAAACAAAAGCAAACTGTAAAATATATTTTGTTCATTACTTGAATCATCCAAGATACTTGAATGCCAAATCAACTATCCCCAATACATCATGAAACGGTAGGGGAACAAAATTAGAGTCGCGTCTTTTCCATCATAGTACGCCTCCAAACAACCCAAAGGATGCAACCGCCATGACTACCAAGTCAGGTCCCAAGTGCACCCAATAAACCCCAAAAACGCCGCAGACTCCATTTCGTAAAAAAAAAAAACAAAAAAAAAACACCTTCCCGCATCATAAGACATGCCTATCTCATGACATCGCAACCCATTCCCACAACAGCAATCCGCAAACAAAACAAAGTGGTACGACCACCCAACCCGAACCGCATCCGAGCCACACCCGAGCCGTATCACCCTACCCCCTATCCTCGTGCCCTAGAACCGTCACCATCCCTCCCCAAGTAGGTAAGTACCTTCCAACCCAAAATAAAAAATAATAAAACTCCGTTAATGCACAACACCAACAGCACTCCGCGGCCGCTCCGCCACAGCAAGCGGCAGCGGAACCAAGAGCGGTGTCCTCACAGGCGCATGTGGAGCTGTCTCTGTGCTGCCTAGGAAGAATTGTCGCGGTGATTCGTTGTTGGTTGGAGTTGTTGGTTTCTTCCCTAGTTCTTCTTGTTGGAGGCGGTGGATGGGGGATGGCATTTTGGTAGGTGGTAGAGAGGGAGTTTTGAGGTTTTGTGGTTGAGTTGTTTGGACTTCTTGGTGGTTGGTTCGGTGTTGGTGGTAGGTTCGGTGTTGGTGGTAGGTTCGGTGTTGGTGGTAAAGTGGTTTTGAAAGTTGTGTGACTTGTTGTGGGTTGGTATAGAATATTGGGTTTGAGGCGAAGATTGTAGGAATGATGTAGACGTGAGTGTAAGCGTGAGGTGAATTGCTATTTCATCACGAAAGTAGTCCATGTATTAAATACCTTGCGTACAACACTACGGATGATGGCGGATGACTTTTCAGGCATCCTTCAACGTAAACATTTAACTCCGTCGAACAAAAAAGGGACCAATTTTTTATGCGTATACAAGATTGCTCCGTGGCCGAGTCCCCGGACGGTTCTCCGCGTGTACTGTGGGCGTTTGTGTGGGACACTTCAGTCATCCGCCTAAACTCCGAGTGTGCTGACAGACCTTCTAGAACAACGTCATCACGAATAGTAATACCACACGCTAGAAGCGACACATGAGCCTGTGGACCTGTGACTGGAAAAGAAAAAAAATAATGAGTGGGAGATTGGTACTCTCCTCGCAGCCTAAACGGCGCGCATGACTGCGTGTAACCTATGGAAATTCCCATCGCGCCATATGACTCCTTGTCTTTGCCCTGCATGCTCAAAATACCCGCAACACCAATGTGCCCAAGCTTTACAACAATACCGAATGCAATTTCAAAACGATGGATTTGGCCTGTCTAGTTTGACGGACTCCAGAGCCCATTGCTCTTTGTTCCTCCGACCTTCTCGAGGAGCTTGAGCTGCCCTGAGGAAATATCGTAAATCATGCCGTGGAGCGAGAGGCCACGGTCGTGGATAGCCTTCTTAACGGTGGGATTAGCCTCGAGCACGTCAATGCCTTGGTGTACGTTCAATTCAGCAAGGCGGATCGCGCGGGCATCGTCGCTGGGAAGCTTCTCTAGCTCGGTTTTGTGTTTCCGGCGGAGCCTGGTCGATGTCATGATTAGCCTATGTTTCGATCCTCGTGCTTACTGCAATTACACATGCACACGAGCCTCAGACGGCGGCTTGAACTTACTCTCGCACAGGGTGTAGCCATGTGTTTAGCGTCTGCCCCAGATCCGCGTCACTCAGCCCTGCGTTGGCGCCTCCGCACTTTGTATGTCCGCAGACGACCACCTTCTTCACCTTGAGATGGGCGACGGCATACTCGACGACTGAGGAGACGCTGATGTCGTCGCCATGGACACAGTTGGCAATGTTGCGGTGGACAAAGATGTCGCCGGCCTGGCAGTTGCAGATGGTAGTCTCGGGCACTCTGCTGTCTGCACAGCCAATCCAAAGGATTTCAGGCGCCTGGCCCTTGGACAGCTCTGAGAAGGTGTTCGGATCTTTCTCGGCGGTCAGCTGGCGATAAACTCGGTTTCCGGCAACGATGCGATCAATGGCGTCTAAAAATCAGGTGAGAAGTGCAGGTTAGCAAACGGCGATCATCCTTGGAGGGGCAGCCAAGCTGGGGCTTAGGTTTACTGTGGGGAGGGACCGCAGCGGGCCGAAACATTTGGGTAGTATAAGAAGACCGCGGTGGCCTGCGTGCCTATGCTGTGCGTTTGCTGTGTGCCTGAGGGCATCTGCAAGACAACTGCGCATGGTGCAGACATGCTGAGGGAGGGTGCGAAAGGGTGCGTTTAAGGAAAAGGAGAAGGAGAAGGAGAGTGCTCACCAGCGAAGTTGCTCATTTTGAGGATAGCGAGTAGGTCTATGCTTTTTTGTGTCCAGCACTGTTAACGTCCGATTTTATGATTTCTTTTTCAGTCTGGACAGGAACAGGAAGAGGCCGGCCGCAAGGGGGGTACTTGTATGGTACAGTATATTTTCCAGAAGCAAGAGCTAGAGGAGTGGGAAAGGTCGACGAAGATAAGGAAAGGGAGGGAGTCCGCCATGCTGCGAGAGAGACATCTGCCATTCTTATCCGGGCTTGTCAGCTGCAGCCACTGACTTTCACCGACAAGCTCCACGCTCCCCTTGACGGCAGGGCACACAGAATGGCCGCTATGCGACACTTCGACCGTTGCAACCCTCCGCTCATTCATCTGAGGCATGAGTGGCCGAGCATTGCTGCCAACCCAGACCAATACCAAGCCTAAGCCTGTGCAATTGCATCGGCCCTCCGGAATGCAGGAAGCAGTGAACCGCAAGACGCAAGTAATCGTGACTAGAGAGCCTCGTTCCCTTCTTCCCTCTCTCCTCTTCCCACTTCCCACTTTCCACCCTCCGTTGCGGATCCCCCCGACGGCTTGTGACAGCCCCCAAGAAAGTCATTTACTAGCCATTTCAGACATGTGCGACATGCCCAGCGCCTGGTTATGCGCTCAAGAATTGCACTGTCTCTCCCGCATGGTCGATCGCAGCCGGTCTTACTCCCCCTCTATCACTATCACACTCCCATACTCCCTAGACTCAGGAGTTGTATCTATCTTGGCAATTTCCATCCCTCTGGCACATCTCCTCTGCCCTTGTCTACGTGGAACCTTGGACGCTCTGGAAACTCACCGAAACTGCCGACCAAGATTGTCTCGAGTTGGCATCGAGCATCCAACCGAACCCCCCGGCGGAATTGGCGGAAGAGAACAGGGGGTTGAGGAAGCGAGAAAGCAGCGTCTAAGTACTGGACCTTGTACCACGAGCCACAGAATCCGTGATGACGATACATTGACTCTTTCAAGATATGATATGGTGTCTTGACTCTCTCACTGTAGATCGCATTACCAGTCTCGTTTATCAATTTTGTTTTTTTCGCGCAATGGTACGACCACCGTTTCTCGACCATCACACCACCTCTGATGACCACATGCAGCCAAAGGGAAGGTGTTTAAACCGAAGAGCTTCCCCCCCACCGCTAACGCATCTCGCGCTTCTCCGCTAACCTCAACGAAAGAGAATGCGAGAGAGGGCCTGGCCAGACTTACGCTCTCCCAGTTTCACAATTCCTCCCAGTAGACACGCAAAATAATCCGCCGTAGAACTCAAAGCAGACGCCCCACCACGTGCGTGGGTCTGATCCTCTATCTTGCAAATGCCCGCACCCAATTACTCCATATAATCTTGAATATCAACCCCGTCAGCATAAAACTAATAATCACGCTCCACCGCATTCAGTAGCGCGCGCGAGACTTGCGCTTTCTGGACAGTGGGCCCCGCCCGTAGATCTATCTGCCTTGCCTAGATATATGAACCAAGCTCCCATCTGGCACCTTGGGTGTCTTAGCAAGTGCGCCCAAGCCTTTACCAAGACTCTCAGATTCTACAGGGTGCAATATCAACCTCAAGGTTTTATTGCCTGCATTTTTTATTTTCCACGGGCCCTGGTAAGTTGGCGACGCGTCGGTTGCACATCGCTGTGGGATTCTGCGCAAAACGTGCATCCATTGGAAGGAATTATGAAGGACGGAGGTTCTTGGTTTTCTTTTGTTTAGATGAGGCGGGCTGGTTTGGGTTGAGGCTTATCGCATGCTGGCATGTCCGCCCCTTTCCCCATTCTCCGAGTTTCATGACCTTGTCCGCGGGGATTTTTTTTTATTTCTCCTACTGTACTTACCCCACACTTCTGTTTTCCTTCTTTTTACGTATCCCAAAATATCCATCTCCGCAGCGGAATAACGCCCGTCCCTCTTCCTTCTGTGAAATCATCTCAACAAGCGTACGTAATATCAGCATCACATCCTATACTTGAGCCAAATAAGACACAAACATCACGAAAAGTGCCCAGCCGTCAATCACTGACGCCGCTCATCCACAAATCTGCAAAAAGAGAAAAAACCAAGCCATTAACATTAAAGCATGTACATACACACTCCCAGCACTCTGGCAACACACACAACGAAATGCCGATCCCAGTGTGCTCCTGTCCACCCCCAAACGTAAATTAGCGCCAATCCATCCCCCCACAATATCAGCCTATAACCCAGCACTCTACTAAGCGCCACCCGCAAAAAAATCTCGCAACAAGGCAGCTCGTTACTTGTTGCCGTGCGGAACGACTTCCTTCCTTCTTTCCTGCCTGCCTGTCTGTCTGCCTTCCCGTCCTTCGCTCGTCGAGTCGGATCGGAGGTCCCCGTCAGTCAGGCATGACTGGTGCTTAAAGGCTTGTTGAGCAGCGTGTGGAGTGCAGGACGGGAGAAGTCGGATGATGTGATGTTGGGATTTCACGGGTCGCTTGACTTTGACTTAAGACTTAGCTTGACTTACCTTGCGTATGTTACATACATACACGCCAGACACGCCCGAATAGCGAGTCTATCATGGATGGGGTAAGCAAGTTGAGAAAAAAGCAAAAAAGGCAGAAAAATTGTATCGAACCATCATCGTGTGGTGCATACCCAGATTGTAGTCCACTCACCTCTTTCTGAAAATTCATGGTAGCATTTACTGTGATCTTGCTAGATACTTGTCTGGGACTGGGACAGCAAAGATGAACACGAACATCCGTCAATGCCGAAGGGAAGCGGACTCGGCGCCCAGCATAGAATAGACGACTGCCACTGAATCTAGATACCCATGGGAGCAAAAACAAGAAGTATATAATCAATACCCAAAATTGTCATTCTTCTTTCTAAGAAAAAATCTTCAAGAAAAAACCAGAATCTAAATCTTGCCTCTATATAGAACTCTAACTCTACCCGCCTCTCCCCCTCCCCCTTCCAAATCCGCCCCTCATAGGAATACCCCGCCCTCTCCTCCACCTATTCCGTTGCTCAGCATGATTAGTAGAGTGATTCCACCGCTCACTGTCATCACGGACGTCTCGCCATCGTTCGTCGAAGCCGCGGGATCTCGCCGTATCCTTCTTCTCTTTGTTCTTCGTGACTGCCGTGGTCAAGCCGTCCTGCACCATTAAATGCATGACTAAGTTCTCGTCACTACCCTGCTCGTACATGCCTAGGTTCAATGAGTCGCCTTTAGGATTATAGGACGATTTGATGTCGATGACTCCCGTGTCAGGGAAGCGGGTGAGATTTCGTGAGAGGAGTGTGTCAGGGTGTGGGTCAGCGATCGAGTGGAAGGTGAGGTTTTCGACAGCACCTTCGAGGCCGGCGTAGATGTTGAGGGATGTGGGCGAAGGAATGGATAGACTATAAACTGGGGATTCGCCTCTGTCGCGCCAGTAATTCTCTCGGTAGGCGCCGCGCTTGGGTGGCTGGCGGGGATTAAGATAGACGTTCCAGCCGCCAGACGTCATTGATGCGGTGCCCTTGACGTCTTGAACGATTTTGTTATACGTCCAATCCTGGCCCACGCTTGCTCGTCTGACAGGTTTCGAGTGGGGAAGCGATAGTGTGTGATAGGCATGAGAGCCGGAGAAGCGCAAGTCGAAAACTTTCAACATGGCGTGCATTGATACTCCAGCAACAATCCGCTCTAGGCCTTGAGCGGCGAGCGAAAATACGGAGCAGTCGTTGGTCGGGTCGAAGAATAGGGTTTCAAATCCTCGTGGCGACCGCATATCGTGCAGCCTGACGATGCCATCGAATCCGCCAGATAGAAAGACGTTTCCTGCTTCAGAGCGACCTGGAATGGGGAGAATGGGGTAGACAGATGTGCGGTGTTCGTAGCCCCACTCTGTTCTCGTACCTTTCCAATATTTGGATTCCATGTTGAATGCACGCAAAGGAATTGGCGAAAGACCATACGGGGCAATTTCGTAAACCTGGATTGGTTCATAAGATGGCCCCAAGCCTACAGCTACTTTGTCGTTTGAAATGAAATTGCATGACCAGAGCCGACCATTTCGTGCTCCGGGAACTATTGGCTGGACTCGGCTGAGATAATCGAGAGGCTCTTCAGACGCGCTTTCAAGGTTGTTGATGGGGTATATCGCCAGACTGTCATCACCCAAGGTCGTGGCTAGCAATGGACTATCCGCATCCGACACTGACATGGATCCAACCGGACGTCTTTCTGTATTGTAAAGTTGCTCCTGCGTTACCTGGTGCTCTGGACTCACACTCAACAGAGATAGCCGGCCAGAGGCTGTGACAGAGGCGATCCCCTCATAAGAGTCATTTGTTTGATGTGGTCTCAGCAACTTCACGGCTGTAATGTCGTCTCGGCCTTCGAGACCTTCAGGAACACCATATGTATACCATGAGTTCAAATGTCCGAAGCCATCGATCGCCTGGGGTTGTCTGGAGATATCATCCCGACTGTCCCCTTCTTCGTGAATTTTGGTTGACTTGGATCCCGTCTCTTTAACTCTCATGATGACTTGTGTCCCAGCGGACCAAGCCAGTACTTCTCTTCTATTTGACCAGGCGCCAGACATTTCTTCATAGCTGTCGATGCTCGGCCGATAGCCTATTGTTTGGCCCCGCGGGCCCCTCCATTCCTTGACTTGCCAGGTGTTGAGGTTTCTTGTACAAGGAGTGGGCTCCACATAGCGGGCAATGAAGGCTTTGCGGTCCCAGTTCCGATACAGAGTGGTCAAGCCATGGACGGCATTCCGGGCATCGGAATCTAGGCCATGGAGGGCAAAGCGGCCTTTGAGAAAAGCTTTCCAGCCGTCAAGCTTGACAAACGAGCTCAGTCTACGGCTGGTCAAGGCCAGGTGCTGCAAATCCCTTGGCCTGTCCAGATGGCTGGCAATCAGTGAGAGGATCTCGTTGGGGAGGGCGGCCAATGCTGCCATGAGAAGCAAGCGGAAGGAGCGGCCTGTCAGAGATCTAGAGCCCACGCTGGTTTCACAACGGGGCAGAAACTGTGTTTGAAATTGGGTGTGGAGTGTGCAGTACCTGCAAAGAAAATGATCACGGGCTTCGGGGGGGCAGAAATGTGGCAAGTGTCTATATCAACGTTCTGAAGAGGGTGTGGCTGACGAGGTCGTGACTCTTCAGGCTGTTGTTCTGACTGTTTTTTTTTTTTTGCTACGATGACGACAAAGGGTCGTGGCCTAGTGGCGTTTCCAACAAGGCAACCGCCGCCCGCAGAGGCCAAGAAGCGAGGAAGGGGCAGCGAGTGGAACCAGTCAAAGGCAAAGTGCTCCAGTGTCAGTCCTACCAGTCCTACCAGTCCTACCCGTCCTACCACTAATGCAGCCTTGCATTGCACTCTATCTCGACGACTGCTGTTGTTTTACGCCCTTTCTCTAGTTTGGACTCATACTTCTAATTACGGTTCAGCTCTGCGACATTGTTGTGGTAGTCATACCATAGATACCACCAGTGGATAGGCAGGCCAGCGGCGCTCTTTCAGCAGCGCGCGACCAAACTTGGACAGACAGGATGGGCATCTGATTTGCCTAGGCTTGGTCTGATTTGGGTTTGATTTGCCCCTCGGCGCGTGCACGAGAGAAAGACCAAAGTTTAAAGCAGTTCGCTTGGGCAAGAGTTAGTGTGTACATAGTGTGCCGGCGCCCGCCGCCTGTCACAATTACAGCAAAATCACAGGCCCAATTCTGCCTTTTCCGGCCTTTTATTTTGTCCTCTCCGCGACGCGACGCGACGGGGCCTGTGGGTCGTTCGTTCTAGTCGACCACCTGCCGTTGCCGTCGCACTCAAGAGTCTTGCCCAGACGCAGATGGGCAGACAGGGACGGATTTGCTCAATAATGGATTCAATCGCGACCTGCAGAAGCACAACATCTGCCTAAACTCCAACACACACGCACACCCACTCCCCCCCTCGAGTCTGCTGCTGCACGTAGTTAGTCGGGGTTCACCCGAATAATCCGCACATGTCCGTATCCTGGTCGGGCGCCTCAATGGCCCCAGTGGCTCCAGTGGCTCCAATGGCTCCCTAGTCATATCGCTCGACCTTCACCCCCCCAGGCGCCAACCGTCAGCGCTCACTCCAGTCCGGGTCCTGGTCGCGGGGGCTATGCGGGACATGTCGTCGATCTCCAGCTTGCCATGTCTCGTTGCTTCTCCCCTCATCTTCCCTGTATGTACTTGTGCCTTCGCACACCTTTGCTATTCCCATCGTCTCTCGTCTTGCGACTCCGTCCTGCGCTATGGCCGAAGCCAAGGAGGCCTTCTTCCTCGTCAGCGCTGTCGGCGCCAACATGGACCGGCTTCGCCAGAGCATCAGCGCCCTGCGCGAACTCCTCGACCGCTGGAAGGACACCAGTGGTACTTGCATCAACTTGATCGCGCAACTGACCGCCCTCAAGTCAAATCTGGGTGAGATGCAGGATTACCTCAATTATGCAATCAATGATATGCACCCCCAGCTGCTCTCCGACTTGGACATCCTAATGGCCTCGTGCGGACTGCTCGTGCGACACGTCGACGCTCTCGTTGACCGTCTGCGCCAACCAGACCACGATGACGTTGATTGGGCAAACAAGATCAAATTCACCATTGGTGGTCGCTCCATGGGCAAGTTAAAAAACGTCGCAAAGCGTCAAGCCGATGCAGTGAACCTGCTTTTGGCAGCATGTAAATGGTAAGCTGTCGCACATCCTCAGCCCTACGCCCTGCGGACAGTCCTTGTCCCTAACCGCAAACAGCCACACCACAGCGCAGCGCAAGATTCTCCTTCACAAGAGCAGGCAAATTAGGAAAGAAGACACAACTTCACTCACTGTCATGGCACGGTCCTCGAGATGGAATGGCCGATGTATCAGCTCGCTTACACAGCTTTCCCGGATGATCCACTGGTTTAGGGTCATCTTTTATATCAAACTCTTCAAGAGGGGGCCCGAAGAAGAGGTAACAGAGCAGGACTACCTTGATGCGGCAGCGGCTATGCGCTCTGAAGCAATTGATCGTGCTCTTGAAGAAGACGCAACCAGCCTGCGCCGCGAAACCAAGCTTGTCTTAATGGGCCAGCCCAACGGCGGCAAAGAGCTCATTATGCGCCAAATGAAGGTCCTGTATGCTGATGGCTACCCTAAAGAGGAGCGAATTGGCTACCGTTACGCTATGCGCTCTACGATCCGTCTCCTGATCCACTCAATCATTGACCTCATTAAAGACACCGGCATCAATCTTACTCCAGAACTCAACAATTCTTTTGCTGTCCTTCTCGACGAAGTAGAATCAATTGATGATCACCAAAACATAACGCGCGCTGCCGTTGAGGCTGTCCAACATATCTGGTCCAGCGAAACCTTCAACGACATTTACGTCAAGAATTTTGAAATCGATTTCCCCCAATATGCGCCATACTTTGCACACGCAATTTCTCGAATAGCAGAGAGTGATTATGTTCCCAGTGAGGCTGATATCATACGTTTAAATCAATCGATCGGTGGAGGAGGTGTAAAAGAGCTGCGGTTTAATTGGGACGAACTCGATGTCCGTCTCTTCAACATCAGCGGCTACATACCGAACCAATTCCGCAAACGCTGGTTCCATCAGCTGGAAGGCGCCGCGGCATTGATCTATGTCATCGACATCTCCATCTACGACCGTCCGTACCTGGGTCAACTCACCGAATCGCAACTCCTTGACGAATTCGCAACATTTGAATCATGGGCCAATTCCCCCAAATTCGCAGGCACTTCCGTTATCCTATTACTCAACAACTTTACACGTTTCCGAGAGAAGCTACCGCATTCGCCGCTCGCCACCTTTTTCTCCGATTATGTGCCGCAGAAAGAAGATGCTGAGACTTCAGCTCGACATTATATTCTCAGTCGCTTCAAAGACGTGAACCGCAACCGACTTTCCGTCTACTCTTTCTGGGTCGACCTGGATATGAGCGATAACCAACACTTGTACGCCGCGCTGAAAAAGACACTTCACCACATACAGACCAAGAAGGCGCGCAACGAAGTCAACGCAAGTCAAAGTACGCTAGGTACGCGTAAGGTTGGTCTGGTAAGGAGTCTGAGCAATTTGGGATCTCGAAATGGGACTGTGGGGTCTAGGAGCGGGACGGCGAGCTCGAAGAAAGGAAACAGTATGGATTTGAGGAGTCCGATGATGAGTGAGAAGTCGATGTTGAGTAGTAACGCGTCCAAGGGGAGTCACTTTATGCTTACGCTTTAAGAGGTTCTGATTGGGTCGACGGGTAGTTTCTGGCGTTTTCAAAACTTCACCATGTCTTGTTTGGTTTTTGTTCCCTTGGTTGTAGGGATTTGGCGTTTCTACGGGCGGGGCGGAATGCGGCGTTTTTTGTTTCCTTGGGGTTTGGGACTACGTGATACCATTGTTTTGGATGGGTAGGGATACCTTGTGGCCAGGATAGGATGGTTGAAAGGTTTTACATATCCGAATGATTCGCTCCTCGTTTCGGGTATAGATGGTAGGGATTTTGAACAAGGAATCTAAGCAAGATACTAGTAATGCTGCCGTATCGTCAATCATTATACGGAGTCAATTTGAACATCATTTACAACATCACGCGTAGCGGGGGCTACATATACGCAATTCGCGCAATCTGTTCTGCTTTCGTAATAGCGCTTGACGGGGAAGGTGGCCTTGCTATTGTGCTGGTGCAACCATTTGCTTTGTACGGAAAGCATGTTAGCGTAGTGCTCATCGTCCCCGCCACAACATACGGCGTCCTTATCAGATGAGCTTAGCTAGAGCTAAGGCTAAATGATTTTGAGATGATATGTGCAGCAAATCAAGCACACCATTGAGTGAAATGGTAAATGGGTAGTCAGCTTAGCTGAATGTAGATCATTTGAAGGTAGGGGTTGTAATTAGGAGACTTTTGACAAGGTATAATATATGTGCGACTGACTCAGTCTGTAGGAGGTATATGTATATATGCGATTCAAGCACGAAAGAGAATGGGAATATGTGCGGTGGAGGACCTGGGGGTATGTGAACTCGTGTTTCTGCAGCGAAGATTTTATAGTACTTTCTTGCTTCTGCAAAGTGAGTTTCTTATTTCGATAAGTATGTCTCGGCATAAATATGCGCCGTTTCCCTCGGTCTGGCAACTTTGGCTACAAGTTTTGTAGTTCCGGGCGACCGCTTCAGTAGATATGGTATCTCTTATACGATAACGGGTTCGTTTACCGGTGCGTGTAATTATCCCATCGTTCATTCCCATACCAACCCAATCCAATGCATCATCTATAAAACAATTACCCCAGACATAGATACTTATCCCACCTTACAGCGTACCCAAAAAGAAAAAGACCAACTCCCACGCCACGACGTCCTCACCCTCTACGGCACCGTCCTCGAAAAGTCGAAGCTGACCCCGCATGCGAATCGAATCGTCCTTGATTCTAGTCGAAGAAGGTACCATGTTACTCGCGCACGGGACGGTCAAGGTCGGGGCGGTGCGGCTCGTCGAGGGCAAGGTGTTTGTTGTGGGAGGGTGGAATGTAAAGGGGTGTGTTTTATGCTGCACCGTACATATACTTAAGGGGGCTAGTGATAGATCTCTGCCTACTTTCTCTCTCGTTTGTAGTGCAGTTCTCATCATAGGGGAGAGACAACGAACGTGAGGGAAAGATAAAATAAGTGAATTCTAGATTCTCACTTATTTCTTGTCAAGTCGTCATTTCGAGACTTGGTCGATCCCCGTTAATTTACTTCTTTTAACAACTATCTGAAGCTGCCAGCGTATCTTGCTCTACGTATAGGAAGACCAAGACGAGATGTTAATAACTCTAGGCTTTTTATGGGCAGGCGACACCGGCAGCTTTAGATGTTTTATAAATACTGGGACCTGATGTATCTCACAGAGGCGAATCGAAACGAGATGTACCAGACCAAGAGAGTTCCTTGGTCCAACAGAAAACCCCTGGGCCACGTGCACAGCGTCATTTTCATACTGCTTCTCCCCAAACCAACGCTCCGGCGCAAATGTAGCAGGGTTCGTTAAATTTTAATGTGCCAGGCTGGCAGGGTATTGCGCGATACCAACGCTGACATCTCCAGGGAGCCCGACACCGTCGATAAGAGCACCCTCTTTCGGGGGGTGGTGTGAAAGAGTCGTTGGCGCGGGTAGAAATACGGAAAGTCCCTGTATGACGGTATTGAAGATCCACAACTTGGTCAAGGACGTGAATATGAGCTCTGCTTCGTTGAGCACTTCGTCTTGAAGCTCGAGCAACTAGGACTTGTTCTTGAAGAGAAGAAATGTCACACCGCTAAGCAGTGTGGCAGAGATTCCGCTATCAGCTATAATAACGGTGGAAATTCCTCTTCATGATTTTTGCACGCTTCATACCTCGCTTGTCTTTGCATCTCAGAACATGGTTTGTGAAGTATGAGTATCAGCTTCAGCTAACTTGGGTACACTGCTAGCTCTCATCTTAATTTCTCCCGGAATATAAAATTCCATGTTTCATATTCAATTCTACATGTATTTTCTCTCATCAGTTCTAATGTTGTTGTAATCAGGAGACATTTCGATGCCTGTAGGGATATTAATTGAGGGTTTTAAACGACGACTGAAAGGCCAAGCTCGTAAAGTTCCGAAAGATAAGGCAACCACATAGCCATCCGCCCTCATTCCACATTACATCAACGTCGCAGTAAAATCCAAAATGGCCGGATTATTCAGAAAAATAATAGGTCTATCTGGCGTATCTCAGCACGTCACACAGAAATCCAAGTTCATGGCCTCAACGCTTGGCTCGCTCTGTTCGAAATGTCAAAAAATCTTCCGTCCTGCGGCAGGAGTACGCGCAAACGAGTACAATGTGATTGTATTCTCGCTCCAGGATCTCTCTTTCGAGCCAGAGGCATGCTGTTTTTGCGCTATAATACATGAGCGCCACGAACGCTTCATCGAGCAGGCCTTGAAACGTGGGCATGATGTAGAGCTCCTCAGCGTTACCGTGACTGTGGTACCATACGTGGATCCTTCAGGCGACCAAGTTCCTGTAATTGCAATTGATTGCGATTGCACTGAAAATCAAAAAACTTCTCAGCTTATCCGTGCCGTACCAGAGCAAGGTATGCCGAAGTCTAACTATTGGTCGTCCTCATCTCAAGGCTAACATGAAAGTTCCAGGGGTACCAGAAGGCCTCAGATGGAGCACGGAATTGACTTCGTCAACCATTTCGGAATCTTCAATATCATTTCTAAAGTCGAAACTGAAAAGCTGCCTCGAGAATCACCCTGCATGCTCTCATAATTTTGACGAGAGCAATGAGACGTGGTTTCCGAGCCGCCTCTTAGAAATTCAGGAGGAACCAGGGCGGATCGTGTTTCTCCGCGATAGATCCCAAATCCAACCCCTCCCGTATTGTTCCTTGTCCCATTGCTGGGGAGGCTCACAGCCAACCACCCTTACCTTTAACACTGAGGTAGCCCTAAGAGCAGGCGTCCCTATCGGGTCCCTGCCTAAGACATTTCGAGAAGCAATTGAAGTGTGTCAGACGTTCCGAATACGCTATCTTTGGATAGATTCCTTGTGTATTCGACAGGATGACTTGGACGACTGGCAAAAAGAAGCGGCGACTATGTGGAAGGTTTATTCGCGAGCAATTTTCAATATTGCTGCCACAAATGCCATGGATTCATCAGTTGGGCTATCTTTTAGTCGCAATCAGAAAGCTGTCAGTCCCTTTTGGGTCAACGCAAAATGGCCTGATTCTGGCGATAGAATCGCCACAGACGGGAAGCTCCTCGTGCTTCCACCCCAACATTGGATAGAGGATGTCGAGATAGGAACGCTGAATAATAGAGCATGGGTCTTGCAGGAAAGATTTCTGTCCTCAAGGATTATGCACTTCTCGTATAGCCAGGTATTCTGGGAATGCTGCGAGGAGCAAACCGGAGAGATTTTTGGGCAAGCCGAACCAGGGTGGGAACAGCAGTTTGGATCATTTTATCAACAGGGAGACAAATCGTATTTACTAAAGAGAGTTTTCAGCAAACCGAGTCACCAGTCTGATCAACAGTTCGTAGATGCCGTGTACGATGGCTGGTATAGATCTCTAAGCACGTACTCGAGATGTGGTGTGACCAAGGAGAAAGACAAGCTGGTTGCCATACAGGGTATTGTAAAGCGGGTTGCGCAGGCTACTGGGGATCGCTTTGTCGCTGGCTTGTGGCAAAATCGGTTATTTGAAGGCCTTCTTTGGATTACGCAGACAGACACACTGTCAGCTTCAACCCAATACTCGCAAAGTTGGCGTGCCCCAACTTGGAGTTGGGCAAGTAACAACTGTCTAGTGTTTCGGAGTGATACGTATTTTCACTCTAAGTGTCCGCAGCTTCGCATCAGATCGGTGGTCGAACATATCGATGTTGAAGAAGAAGAGTCCGGCGAGCTCAAGCATGCATCTCTGACATTAAGAGGCAAGCTATTTTGTGTCACTTCTCGGTGGAAAGACCCTCGTATGAGCGTTTTCGAGCTACAACATCCAACTGAAGGCGCCACAGAGACTCTGGCCAACCCCGATGATTTTTCACTACACGTAGACGATCTAAGTTTCGTATATGGACAACAACGAGAGCTAGTTCTCATGGCACTCTACGACTGCAATTGTTCTGGAATAGGGGATATAGGGGCCTTGGTTCTGAAGGAGAGCATCAGAGAGCCCGGGAAGTATGAGCGATTTGGTGTATTCCAGTTCACAGGGCGCGGGCGCGGGTACAATTTTTATACAAAGCATGAAACCTCTGAGGAGCATAGCCTTGAGTTAGTATAGACATGTCGACTCTGTTTCGGCTCTCAAGCATGAAGCAAAAGGTGAAGCTCTTTGTCGCTGACGTTCAAGCGAAATTTATCCCCAATTTTCTTTTTCAGGCACGTAGTGGAGGTATAAATATCTTGGATTGAGTTAAATATGTTAGCTTAGTGGAACTCTCCACTGCGGCTTTCCTTCCAAACTCATTTTTCTGTCCTATTCTACTCTTGAACCCGCCCCAAAGTAGTACTAACGTCTCCCGTTTGCGCAAGTGGATTAAAGCGTCCCGTTGCCTTCAACGCCTCTATCATCGATGTAATTCTGAGAGCCGCATTTCCTAAGTCACCCAAAGAGTTGTGAGATACCATAGGTACGCCAGTGAAAATCATCCATTCTTAAGGCAGTCGAGCAGTCCGAACATAAGGCATTACCGATGAGGTATACAAATACACCGACGATTCCACATGCTTCTTCATTGGTGTGACCATAGGCTACGAAGGCTTTGCGCATGCCCCTGTCACTGTTAGCACGGAAATTGCTTTCAAGTACATTAAATTGACTGGACTAACCGTCTATAATGGTAGCTTGTGGTCTTACTCAACACAATGTGTCATCTATGTTGATTCAAGAACTGAATGGATCATCTGCGAAACTATTAAAGGTACATTAGTCGCTAGAAACGCAGCGCAGAACCGAGGTGACCATACAAGGTATTTCCGAGCCCATCGTCACAGACTTGTCTACCCTGTACTTCAGTACACTGAGCTCCATCCAATACGAAGCGGCCTCCAGCTACATCCTTTGCGTCTACTGGTAAAGCGGCAGCAAAGGGGAGGAGGGCGATAAATGCTGCAAGGAGTGAGAAGGATTTCATTTTCGAAAGATGGATGGATGTAGGCTTTGTCGCAAGAAGCTGATAGGACAGTTTAATTTGGTATGAGTGAGGCAAGATTAGGCCAGGACACGAATTTTATATGTTCTACTCTCTAGTGGCTGTCGCATATAGAATAGGGTGATAAGGATAGATGTGAAGCAGTTGTGAAACACCTAGATCTGGCAAGACTGTCAACGTTGCAAATATGTCTCATCGTACCTGGCTTAGGACAAGTTTGGCTTAGTCTACTCAATGACAGCTTTCTAGAAGGCCGCTATTTCTCTTCTAAAGGCAATTGTCTCCGGGGCGCAATGCTTTAATAAGGGCTTGTTTGGCTTTTGTCTAACAAGATGCCTCAGTTGAAATGATTTGGCCGTAGAAGCACTGACAAGGGTGGGGGGGAGGGAGGAATCCGTGACGTGTTCTAACTTTGTTTGGCTAAACCTACGATTCTGTAACTACCCCCTCGACCTAACGCTCAGATGACAGTCGAAATGGTCAAAATCTTAATTCAACTACACCAAAAAGACCTTAGAACATGAAATATCGTATAGAAATCAATTGATTGATTAGAATGAGCCCGCCTCTTATCCTTATCTCTGCCTCCCCACTGAACACAAAATCTATTCTTTAAAGAGAGTACACAAGACTCATCCAGAATCGTAGAAATTACAAGCCTTCAGAAACCTCAACCGTGACAGTTGACGCTCTCGCGTTGCGCCGACAGGTATCTATGGAAGCAAATAAGTTGTGGACAGATCCATAGGATGACTTATCACCGTATAAATAGTAAAGATATGAAGAAGTTCACGATCTTATTGCTCATCCAACATTGCACCCTAAAATTCCCCTATACACCTACTGCCTACCTTTGAGATGGGAGAAGACTGTGGATAGAAAAACGGAGAGGTGATTTCAGGTTGAGTTCAGTGGACTATCACGCTGGCAGAACTATGACAAATTTCTCTTCCAGCTTGAGCATATGAATGACTTACTAGCGTCTATTGTAGTAGTACGGACCCTAGTGTGGTTGAATTAAAACTGCAGCGTTCTCTTCGCAGGTTGAGCATGATCCTCTCACCCTGCTCGCAAAATTCATGTTGTTGAATTGCATGGAACTAACTTCAACGACCTTCTCTCTAGCTTCCGGTGCGACTAGTGGGAGATAGATACGAAACGTAGTGTCCGTAGTGCACGCTTGCATAGGGAGAAGAAAAGGGAGAGACGAGGAAATGGAATGAATGGGGAGAAAGCGGAAAGAATGGTCTAGATGCAATCACCAGTCTAGTTCATCCCAAGTCCCTCGTTAAAAGTCATAGTAACTAAACCATCTTCAGAGAATATATCGACGTATGCATATCACAATCTCTCAGTGCAGATCGAAATATTTTTTTTTCCCTCAACAATGAAGCCAAAACATCTCGAAGTAGATGCTCAAATGACAACGCATTATTACATATCTTCTATAGGAAGTGTAACCGCAGCTACTACTAATCTATCAACAACCTACTCTCACACTTCGAAAACGCGTGCAAAACCTCTTCCTAGCTACTTCATCATACTCCAGCCATATTGATCACACACATACCTAGATCATTCACGTTATATCAGCACCAGCAGACCGGTCACACACCATACCCATCATAATCCCTCCGTATCCACCCAGAGGCGAAAAACACCGCCGATCAAAAAAGATATTGAAAAAAAAAAATTTTCACATGCACGCCATCCCGTACGTGGATCTCTAGCACGCCGAACACCCAGGGTTCCAAAATGTCCGAGCTATTTTAGCGTACCAAGTTTCACTGACAGACAAAGACTTGTTTAGATGGAAGCGTCAGACACAAATGGCGAGGAGAGAGAGATGGACGGAGCATGTCAAGCCTTGGTTTTGTGTGCGTTAGCGTCGGAGTAATTCCCTCTTTTCCGATGTCGTTGACAATGCAAGAATAAGTGAGAAAGCGGAGGCAAAACAATAACATCACAAGGAACATAACATATCAAAATGGAGGTAAACAGTCACGCATCACCAATTCAGACATGCTAGAGAAAGTATTTTTCCAATCAAGTCATACAGGCCGTCAGGCCCAATAAACAACAAATAGAGTTCATAAATCTTTTCTCTCTTTTATGTAAATAACCTGCCGTAGATTCATCAATATAAAGTCGAGTCCTTTTTTTCTTTTCAGAAAGGGCAATCGTAAAAAGATTCGTGATAAAAGAAAGGCCAGCCATTCCGCTTCCATGTCAGTTTGATGAATAAGTAGTAGAGATAGCCAACCCAAGAAAATAAAGAGAAGAGGGTAGATTTTCAAATCGCTGAACGCTTTCAATGCAGTCGCTATGCTTGCCGCCAAGGAATAAATGGAGGAGAATGAGAGTCGTGAATTCATAACATGGGTTCTCATAGACGAATGAGTACAACCATCCCAGGCACTAACTGCCCCCCTGAAGAAAAGGGAACCTAAGAATAGCAGCATCCTATAAGGTTGGCCGTTAAGAACATCGTTAAAGGTCGTGAAATGCATATCGTAACAATCGTGGTATCGCTGAGCCTGAGCTCTTCAAGTCTTTTGCTTCGTTAAGGTATCGTCTTTTGCGTTCTTTCGAAGTTGCTGGATTGCTGAGAATTTGATGAACGCTGATGCAGGATAGATAAATCAAAGCGTCGCTTAACACTGGTAGCCAGCCTCGCGGAGGCAGGAAACACATCTTTCGTAAGCACGAACGGTTCCGCGGCCGCAGTAGCAGTTGGAGGTCGATGCGGTAGATGATTTACTAGATCGTCGTCCGCCAGATTCGGCGTCGAGGCCACAGTCACTGTTCCTTGGGCTTGTTCCACCGCTAGAGCTGCTGGCACTGTCGTAGTCATTGGATGAGCAGGTATTCCTCCTTCCTGTGCCAATTGCTACTGGCAGGCCCTGAACGACCCCTCCCTGGCCGGGACGCTGACCGGGGTACATTCCGTCGTTGACGGAGAAGTTGCGGCAAATCATGTAAGCACGGGTGGCGGCAGCGTTCTTCGCCAGTTCATCGGTCTCGTAGTCCACGTCCGTGGAGTACTCCCTGTTGTTCACCCTGACTGTGCATCCGTAGCCGTAGCGGGTGCGGTAGGTTTGGAAAAGAGGGTCTGGCCAGTGTCTGCGTTGGCAAAGCCCTGTGAAATTTGTCAGTTCATGAATGCAGGAACAGAATGAAGCCAAAGGAATTAATTGTCGATGTAGTGATCGTGGCTGGTGTTACTGTACCCGACGATACGGGACACACCCACACCCACAGGGGCAACGCAGGTCGGCAGAGGAGGACTGAACATGTACGAAGGTTTTCTGGCACAGAACAATGCCCACTTGACTCCGTATTTGGGAAGATCCATCCCACTTCCAAGGCCGTGGCACCAGGGATTGGGTATTCAATGAAACTAAACTTTAGGACATACCTGTAAGGTACATGATGTAGAACATGGTGGATGGTGTGTTGACGTGTAAAAAGTCTAGCAATTGGTGCAAATGCCTGGCAGCCTGATGCAAATTGGGCAGATCTCAAAGGGAAAAAGTCCGATGCGGAGGGTTGCTGAACTGGCAAACGCTCGTTGGTGGCAACGATATGAATCCGAAAGCAGTATTCGTGGCTCCTGTTGTACGACGGTAGATGGGTTCGTGGGGCTTAACAACTGCCAATGTAGAAGTGACAGCTGTACTGGTGTTGAAAAAGAAGCTATCGAAGTGAGAACTACGGCAAGGGAGAGGGAGTGGCCTGCAGAAAGTCAAATGGGGATGGGGGGACCATATGCCTCCAGTGTGGGATGGAGTGTAATTTATTGCAGCAGCCGAGTGCAGCAGGCATCTTGGGAATATGCAACCGCCGTAGCGTTCACCCGCCAGTTAGGGGCCGAGGGCAATTGGACGTCTGGAAATGAATAATCTGCGGGTCTTGTTGCGGCTCTGTGGGAAAGACCCATATTGATGTGTTGGCGTGCATTTTCGCCAGTGAAGGCTGGGGTTCCAGAATTTGGCTAGCAAAGGACTCAAACCTCAAAAGGCACAGCTTCACCGGTCTTCGCCAAAAGCGCACATCATTCGGTTTCGCCACCCCACTGCAGCAGTAGTGCAATGAACGGCTGGTGATCGGAAGTATTACGCTGTTAGCCGGCCGTCAAGGCTGTATCTGGGCGTTAGATCGGCATGACGAGGCGCCTGATATGGAAGCATAATGGGCAGAGTGTTAGGTCGTCTCCGTCCTCGGCGCGGTAGCGATACAGGACGGCCGCATTGACGCGAATAAGCTCTGCTTCGTACTCGACAAGAATATGGCAGAACGCTAATGCATTGTTGCAATTGAAGAGGAGAAATGCAGAGGACCACAACGTCAGATGCTGCAAGCGCCATCCAGTGTTCCGTGACCCCGAACTTTGCCATTCAACACTTGGCAAAGGAATGATATATGTCCATGTTGGGATACGAGAGGGGGCAACATGATGAACGGGATCAGAAGGACCAGGCCGGACATGCATATCCAGGTGCAGGAAAAAGATAAAACTGGGACTGGCAAAGCAGGTGACATGGATATCCACAATAACAGGATTGAAGAGCGCGGGAGTCGCGCGTGAGAGCATGGGGACTACTGGAGGGGAAGTTGACACGCTATCGTGACTGCGAGCGGATGCAGAGCATGGTGGCTTGAGAGTGCACTAGGAGGAACAGGCTGCTTCCTGGGAGCAGGGGCGGATAGCAACCAACGGGGGGGATTGATTGCTGGAATCGAGGATTTAGAGAGACAACGGGGATGTGTGCTACCATAGAAGTGTCGTTGCACTGACGACCCCGGGCGACCGTGCTCATATGCATGCGTGATGAGCTGGCAGACGCTTGATACTTTTCGAGGCCGAACTATCTGCACCGAGTGCCCAAACGGGCGAGGAACAACGGCTGTTAGCTGTAAGGCATGCGTCTGAGCATGAGTCGCTGTTGCGGGGGACGTCTGGGAAGGATAAGGATCATTGCAGTCAGCGATTGTTTTGCAGGAGGGCGAGGGGCGAGCACGGCAAGGCGAGGCCGTAGGTGGGCATCGGCATGGGTAGGGATGAGTACAAAGACCCAAGACCCAAGACGCAAAGACTTTGACGATGGCGGCGATGCTTGGCGAACCGACCAGGGCCAGCCGTTCCTGAGAGGTCGATGCACGTCCGGCTGTCGAGTAGCAAGGAGCAGCAGCGAGCACGTACTACGTATGTACGCTGTAGGAATTTTTTTTAGAGGGCATCGAGGGCCGTGGGCCATGGGACCATGGAAGATGGGAGCCATGGAGCCATGGAGCCATGGCGAACGGGTCCACCCAATTAGCCGAACTGCACAGGCTTTCCGGCGCCCGTCATCAATCTGTGTCTGGGGCAGATTGCAATTGGAAGCGTGGGCCGTCTGGCATTGCGAGGGAGGGGGGTTGCAGAGGGCTGGAGCGTGGTCCGATGCGGTCTTGATGCTGGAGGTGCTGCTGCTGGTGCTGCTGCTGGCTCCTACGTACATACATGCCTACATACATACATACTGCTGGTGCTAGGTATGTATGTCGGTATGCTTCTTCGCTCTTGCCTACCATCGGATCCTGTCGGCGGTAGGTAGGCTGTCGGCTAGAGGCTGTACAGTACATACATATGATGGCATGGCCTGGGATGGGGGTGGAACTGGCTCCTCTGGCTCTCATGGCTCTCAGCGTGCAGCAACCCACACGGCACGGCTGCGAGGCCTCGATCGCACGAGTGACAAGACAGCTACTCGTCTTGACCCTGCTGAGCCAGCAGGCGAATGCGTTACTTTGTTGTCACCATGGCCTGAAGAGTACGTGCTCGGAGAAGCGATACGCAGCGGTGGAGCGGGGCCAGCCATTGCCGCCAATTTGATAGGCCAGGGGCGTTCAGATACAAAGACGACTGCAACAGGTCGGCCTTTGGCGTCGGTCCAAAAGGCTTGGATGCAACGCGCAGGGCGGGGGCAG